>RXPK01000143.1:1408631-1438641 GCA_004143645.1 Protaetia brevitarsis
GCTGAGGCGCGTAAGTTTGTCATGAATATAGTCGCAGTCATAACGTAAACTACTTATGTTTTTTTACCACTTATTATTTTTGCGTCACGATGCAAAATTTTGTTTCATAAAACAATGCGTTTATTCATAAATTTTTGCATTTTACTTTGAACCCTAAGGGGCAAAAAGAACAAAACTATATTAGCAATTGCATCCAATAGTTATGTAGTTATTGATATCATAGTGTCCAGTATTTAAACAATCAGTGCACCAGCAACGAATAATGTATATATATAGTTTTGATATCCAGGGGTTAATAATTGAACAAAATTTTAAAACACATAATGAGATGTTTTTAGAAAGCAACTAAATGACTATATACTTTTCAGAATCATTTCAAATCAAAGGCTCAATTAATATCTTTCGCGAAAGGATGGGAATGCCAGAAATCCCATTAGCAAAACTTTTATGTCATTCATTCCGCTTTTTGTACCGTAAGTTTACGTTCGACGTTGTAATTGACATTTGTTACAGTCTCGCCGCGGTGAGTGTAACGAACGCATGAGTAACACAACTATAGTTTATAAACTTTACATTTCCACAGTACTACGGTAGATGATCTTTCTTACTACGATCGTTCGTCAAGAAACCCGACAGGAACAACGGCCTTATAAAGACGGGAGAACTACATGACTAATTCGCCTATTTCGTTCGTCGCATTTGCAACCATTTTATCTTCGCTATAGAACGTTGAACGAAGAACCCTGCCGTATAGGAAAGGCGGCACAATAGCGCGTCTACGTCAGGCAATATCAGCCAGACCAATTTACGTCTGCGATGTGTTTCGGCATCGCCGATAAATTTCTCGTTAATTCGACTACGTTCGCGGTAGTACGAAAGCGATTTCGCTCGGAGAAGTTCACGTTACGTTCCGCTGGAATTGTATCGCTGTGGGGTACGACCTGCTCTTGATATTAGGAATAAGGTATATTTTATGCCGTAATGCGTTTCGATACGGGCGCATGGCAGCTTCAAATCATCTTTTTTGCTATGTTCTACATCGGCATTTTAAAGCTTTTTCGCGAGAATTTGGTGGGAAAGTGGGACATCTATTACACGTTAAATATATATTGAAACTAGTTATCCATTAGTTCAAATTTTTAGGCATTTGTATACATACCTGCAATTTGGGATAAACCCATTTTTATCTTAAATGTTGACAATTTAAGCGAAAATTAATTTTACGTTTGTGAAGCGTATCAATCGGACACCAAAAGAAATCATAATCCAGTTTTTCTATTTTCGGGTGCATATACAGATGAGATGGTACACTGTTGAAAAATTTTCGGTGTTGGCGTTAATTAGCGCTAAGTCAAATATTTTAGTGTTGATTTTTCTAAACTTTGCCAGACGAGTTGACTACGCGTATCTAATAGAACAGAAATGACTAGAATTTCGTGTGAATTCCTTGTTCAGATTATGAGGATTGATTATTTTTCTAGACATTTCAGAAGCGTCAACCAATCAAGAATTTTTCCCGCGGATAGAATATAGAAACCCCCACTTATTTCTAATACAGTATTGCATTATACGCACCACCTTGCATTGCACGTGTATTTGTTTTCGTGTTTGATTCTCCGTATTAACATATCCAAACAAACCACCAAATGTGACTAACTGCAAAGTGTAACCTCGTGTTATTAAACGTTAATTCCAGTGGGATAAAAAAATTCAACATCTTAAAGATATATTGGGAACTATCTATTTACGCATTTAGTTAGACTTGAATTCAAATAGCATAAACATTCACTTAATTTTATAATGGTTCTCAAAAAATCATTTTAAAATTGGTACGTTTAGTTGGAAACCAAAACTTGTGAATGAGTGGTTTTGCATATTTATAATTGAGAAAACGGCTTAAAGAGAGAATATTATAGCACTAAGAATAGGAGTTGCATATTAAAAACGTTGTGTGTTTAGAAAATGGTGTTAAAACACCCAATAGATCGCATTCATTTAGTTAAACAGCTAGTTAAATTTGTCTAGTCTAGATCAAATAAAATGTTACTAAGAGTATTTTTATAATTTCCACGTGTCAGTTGGACAAAATAACCCCTTAGCAATAGACAATACTTGACTATCTTTGCTCGTTCAAATTTAAACTTCTATAGTTCTTCGGACAAAATAAACACGAAAAGAGTGTGTACCTCTCCTGACTATTAAATTTAGTCAAAAAAGTGTTATTAAATTTTCAATTTATTATACTGATCTACTTAATACATGTCTCAATGTTATTGATTACGTCATTCTCAAACGATGGGACCATCGGGCTCCCGCTTCCTCCTTACCACTTGGTCCTTCGCTATCATCTCCAGTCCCTTTCTACGGTTGGCAACTGTAGATGGCGCTTACAAGCATATTGTGCAACTGTTTTTCCGCAACATAGTGTCACAAAGTTCCACTTTGTAACACTGTTTTTCCTCACTTTCTGACACTATTTGTGGTGTTTTTTTTATGCGAGATTGACAGAAGTTGGTAATGTAGCTTGTGTTTTGACACACATCTAAAAAGAAATGTTCGATTTAAATAAATTTTACTTAAGTTAAGAATATCATTGTTTCATATATACGCAAATAAGTATATTCTTGGAACAAAAATAATGTTTATTTAATTTTTAAGAAAAATATCTTAATCCAAGAAAATCGTTCATTGAATTAAATAAAACTTACTAATACTGCTCTGTTTTTAAGAACAAAATGCCTGGGATTTCAAAATTTTATTTTTATTTAGTTCAGTACAATTAATAATTATTATTATTAAATTTATGTTTTCAATTTATTTATTATTTAGCTTGTCCGTATACATTTTTTTTCTTTTTTTAAATAAAATCAAATAAAAGAGATCTAGTAGTTTTTATCCACCCAGCGACCTCTCTGATAAGTGAAAGAATACTGTGAAAAGTGTAATTTTAGCAATAGGTGCTAAGTATAGCCTTAATTATAATGTAAACTTCATTTTCTATGTTAATTCAAGCTTATCTGGAATATTTTTTTATGTTTTTATTATAATTTTGCTCGGAGATATTTTTCATTCTTCGGGATGTCTATTTGGTAACTTTTGCCGTATTCCCCTTAAACTAGAGAAAATAACGGTATCTTAATGTCAGTTTAGCGGGTATCCTAATTCAAATTAATGTTGGCTTGCCTGATAGCGATAACAATCGAAGGCTGATTACTGGTAAATTTTAGTTTGAATTCTCATTCTGCTTGTGGCCACGAAAAACGACGGTTGATATTGAATGCCTATAACGATTTTTATGCCACACTATCAAAAATATCAAAGTTCCACAAAGTATTTACCTAAAAAAGTATCGATATTACTCTTATTATTAAAAAAAGAAAAAAATGTATACGGACAAGCTAATAATAAATAAATTGAAAACATAAATTTAATAATTATAATAATTGTACTGAACTAAATAAAAATAAAATTTTTAAATCCCCGGCATTTTGTTCTGAAAAACAAAGCAGTATATATCTTAGTGCAAGAATATTTTTCATTGAATGAAGCTTTATTTTCTTGCAAAGAAATTTGAATTTTACTCTAAAGAAGAAACACACTTTTAATTCTAGAGGTTAGCTTTGGTTGGGGTAAGAAGACTTTTACTTGAACTAAATATTTGTTATTTTAAAAGAATATTGTAGTTTTAGTTACAACAATTCTGCTGTTTTCTAAAATGTATTTTTTTATATGTATATAACACCTGCCACCAACATCAAACTGGGTACTAGATATATATCTCTATCCAGTATTCTATTTGGCATTAGTGGTAAATTTTTATACATAAAAAACAATTTTAGAAAATATAGCAGTCTTGTAAATAAAACCACAATCTTCTTTCAAAATATATTTAGTTCAAGTTAAAGTCTTATTTTCAGATTGTTTTTACGTTTCTTTACTTACCATAATAATGATGTTACAACTACTATAACATCATTTATATTTAAAAAAAAAAAAACAAATAAGTAACATAAATTTATTTTTTATTTATAATTTTGGCGTTATAGGAAAAAAAAAACGTATTACAGCATTATATCACACACCTCACAAAGAGATTATAATTTCAAATTTTGTAAATTTTCACCTGAATAATTTTGCGTTAGTTAGGTGGGGAAATATAAGCAAGTGACTCATATATGTAAGTACAGTTTAAAGACTATATATATGCAAGTTCGAAGGAAATACGTTAGTATTTTTATTTAAGTACATAAGTATTCCGGATAAGATTTTTAATTTTAAAATGTCTTCTAAATTTATCCACATTAAATTGTTTGTGTCGGTATTATTTTAGTTAGCAATAAACGAGCTAATAAATTACTGCCAGCTGAACTAAACTGATTCAAAAATTTGTAAAATTAATACAAAAAGACGGGAGAGGGGAAGGGGGCAGTTGGCTGGAGATTGGCCGGATCACTCAATATTGTCACGGATCGCCACTGGTATTTTCTCTTATTTTTCCTGAATTTTTCTTGAGGAAGGCGCTGTACTAATAACATGAACCTGCGCTTGCGGTTGGCTGTCGTGTCAAGGGCTTGCACAGGTTCTTCAACGATGCCAGTTGTTGCTTTCGGCCACCGAAGCCAACTGTTAAAACCAGGTCCCGAAACGATGTGTGGTCTTGGCGTTAACTGCACCGACCGAAGGAGACAACCTCAATAAAAAACCTAAATCCGAAGGTAGCGACTAGGCGAATGGGGTGCGTGGCTGGCATAGAAGACCAATCTACGAGTCAACCTTTGGGGCACCTGGCGCAACCCCATTGTATTTAGGGCTTAGGTAAGGACGATTATTAAGCGGACAACAACGATAATAAACAGGATTGAGCAGAACCTCCATAGAAGCCTTCCACTTCAAAGTGAGAGATCTCCCAGGAAGCGAACAAAGGGAAGGAGCAAACGACTGAGCAGATTGAGGAACAGGATGCAGCCATCCCCTCTCAAATTGGCGTACGTAACAACTGTGCAAACTTCAAGGGCCTTTGCACCTGGGAGCACGTGAATCGAAGACGGAGACTTACCTAACTAGGCCTTCTGATATCCTACACTTTCTGAAAGGAATAGATTGGAAAGGCCAGCTGTAAAACAGCAAGAACAGGCGGACACAATAGATCTTTAGGTCGCAGTTTGTTAATCACCTTCAAGTCACATAACACATAACATGGCCAGTGATTTGCACTTAAGATAGGTTTATATGTAATTAGGAGTATGATTCGTTCACAAAGAAATTTAGGGAGACATGAATTTTGTATTGTTATGTATGTGCTTACGTCGGTCAAACTAAATAATATCTAAAAAAATAGAATCCAAAATCATAAATCATCACACAATATAACTACACATAAAAAACATGAAACTGAATTCATAAATTTAACTTTAACAAAACCAAAATTCTAACTAAAGAAACCAATTATTATAATATGTTGGAAATGATTTATATTTAAAAAAATAGTGTTAATAGTTTAATGTCTTATATATCTTGTTTTCAATACCAATTTTCTTAATAGTGTTCGAAATATAAGTTAACAAAAAAAATTGTTTTTAAAAAGATGTGTTGATTCCTTGCCTTGAATATATTCACTTTATTTGTTGCATACTCTGCATTATTATATGTATAATTTTGAACATGTTGTGTTGTCTTTAAAAAATTTGATTTGCAACTAATTGTTGCAGTTAATTAAAATTTAAAAATAAAATAACATAACTTGTATTTACCAAATGCAAATTAACATTGTATAATGTTTCATTAAATATAAAATTAAATAAAAAAAAAGGAAAAATAAAAAATAAAAAAAATATCTTAATTAATTGTTAACATATCTAGAAATATGTATTTTCAGATGTTTCAAAAAGATATAAGAATGCCGAAACGTTAGTTACATTTGCACCATTGTAAGAATATACAAGATAGGTAGTGTTGTAGTTTAACATCAAGATTACATCAAATATCACACAGTTACGATGTCCTCTTAGACGGACAGCCCAGCAAGTAGCTATAATATTATACACTCATCCCTCTTTACACATTATTTGCAAACAGCTGTGCTCATAAAATCAATTGGCAATATTCTATTGGGCGCAGGCACTAAAAACAATAAATGGCCCATAAATATTCCGTCTAATCGGCCCCCACAAATAGCGGTCTCTTTAACAACGGCCAACGGAAATTGAGACACATTGGGTCGACCCAATTACTGGAAACACTTAACAATTTATTGACAATTTATGTATCCAATTAACCCAATTATACGGTATTTAGATGTGTAGGTACCTCTTCTAAAAGTAATACTTTCTTTCATCAATCAGTAATCGATTATTTTTGACATCTAATGATTTATATGTTTGCTAACTTTATACACTGAAAACACAAAATTAATAAACATCGTTCAGTTCATTGAGTTGGGTTTATTATTATAAGAAAAAGAGATATTGTATGGATAAACTTTTTTATTACATTGACAATTTTGTTTATTGACGGTCACGTTGAAAAAGTAAGTCTATTGTATTAACAAAATAAAGTTTATTACTTATTAGGAAAAGAAATTATTATGTAGCTTGTTAATTTAAAGCAGCATGTTCTTAATTTAATTAAATATTTTATTATTTCTATGAGGTATAATGTATTTTTAATACTGAGTTAATTGTATTAATAAATGAATTTATAACGGTTGTTTCCAATCATTTCACTCTAACACCTAAGGTAAAGTCAGGTAAGTGTGTAATAAAAATTGCATAGTGTGAATAAAATGTAACACTGCTCACATAATAAGACATTTTGATAAATTTTACACATAGAAGTACGTAATATATGCCCAGTTGTAAACCTTCAATAGATATGCCTTTTATAATTATCAACGGTTTACTAGAAAAAAAGAAATTTTAAACACTGAGTTTTCTGCATTTGAAAATATGTCACTTTGTTCCTCAGTTTTGAACACCCTGTATGTTAGAATGTAAAGTGTGCTTACCGTTTCTTAGAGTAATATCTACATTCATAGCATAGCAAATTTGGAGTCTCTACTTGCAGTATTAACCGAGATATTAATTCTCAATGATGCAATGATTATGACTAAAAAAAATGAAAAACTTAAATAACTCAAAAACGGCAACATGTAGCTATAGGAATAGCTAATGAAAACTGACGTATTTATAGTTGTAGAATCCAAAAATGAATAAAAAATTATATCATTCTATTTAAAATAACAAAGTTGACATCCATTTCCGGTCAACCGGAAGTGATATTTTGGTTAAGGTATTTTACATTTATAGTTCCAATCGAACTGATACTGGTGTCAAAATCTCAAATATAAGTAAATAATAGAACATCATAAACTTTTAATGAACCAGTTACGTGGAATACCCTGTATATTAATAGCATTATTCTTTAGTCGGGCCAAGTGTGGTATACTATACTGATACCTTTTTAATAAGGTATGATAAATTTACAAGATATCTAAGTTGTTACACGTTAGCAGATGTGAATTTTTATTTGTAAAACTAGTATGAAGTTTAGTACATTAGTAATATAACAGAGGACATCCTTATTTTAATTTTAAAATAGATGTAGCCAATCTACACACTTGCCCCGGTTACACACTTACCTGACTTTATCTTACTATGTTTTCTTTGCAGGTATAGCGTATGCATTTGTTAAAATTGTTTCTTCAGAACTTCAGATTCACATTCTACATAGTCCCTTCTACTACTATAAATGCCTCTTTTCTGCAATGTATTTTATATGTTTGCGTAGTGTGTTTTTGTTATTACAAACAAAATTAAGATATTTAGCAACTTCCCTTTTCTTTTATTTCTTAATCCCACTTGAAAACTTGTTAAATACGTAATTATTATTAGATATGCAAATTACCTAACCTAGCTTTATATGTAATGAACATTAAGTGGATATCCAAAATTTGACATTTTGCTTGTGTATGAACGTTAAAGTAGGTGTAATATGCTTTGTTTTATGTGTAACACTAATTTTGCCGAGCTTGACACATTAGTCAGACATTTCACCAGTGTTTTAGTATTTTATAGAAAACGATTATCATTTATCGTCGGGAACGTCATCACGGTTAGAAAAACAGATAGTTAATAGATTTCTGACGGAAAATCTGGTAATTTAAGATTATTATAACTACAACTAGGTACCTTAATTAAAAACCCTTAACATATTTTAGAAATTTTATCGGATAGTAAAAAAAGGGAAAATTTATAAGTAATAAATTTACGGATATGCAAAATGATAAGGAGAATTCCAAAACAAAAATATTGCAAATAATTTGGTATTATTATAAATGTATATGTACACTCTTTTCTCAAATATTAGTTATTACCTGTTTAATGTTTCAGATTTTGAAGACGGGACAGGAACTATAATACGGTCTTTACGATATGATAACTTATTACCCAGCGAATTGGATAGCTTGTGGCAAGCTTGTACGAACTAAAGACTAAATCACATAAGAAATGCTGACAGAATAAACATAATAATTTGATTTGTAAATAAATAATGTATACTAATATGAAAATTTATCAATAAATAGTATTGGTAAGTAAACTTATTTATTGCACTGTAGCTGCACCTTTTTGAAGTTGGTTGTATTATTAAGCGAATTAATTATTACTAAAGTTTGCCAAATAGTATAACCGGATTTTGAAAATGTGCTGTTAGTGTGAAAGACTTGGACCTCTTACAATAATTGCATATTTTCGAAATATGTATGATATGACTTTATTGTATCAAAAACTTCTTTAATCACTTTAATGTATACCGATTTTTAAAGCAATAATTTATGTTTATTATATTCATAATCAAGTGAATAATAAATTCATTATATCAACAATTTTCTTTACTGTATAGATGAACCTATATATTTATTAATATAATAAACGCATATACTTTATATTGATAAAAGTGTTCGTTGGACGAATTTTGATAAAATAATTATTGAATTAATGTACTTTTTTATTATATTTGTGTATATTTTTCGTTCAGTGTAAAAAATCAAATTTTTGAATTTATCGTCAACTACTGTATGGAGAAGATCTAAATAAGCAATAACTCTAACCGTTCTTAATATAGTGGGAACACTATTCTTCTAATTTTCATGTAAATGAAACGAACAATACAAAGAGGTTAATAAAGTCATTTTATTACGTTCTCTGATACCTTTTATTAAGTTTGACAATAAAGACATATAAAATTCGAAGTTATGCAGTACCTACGAGCTATAATAGCGTCATGTCATAAATATACTGAACGATCGAAGCCGTTCTAACCGCTTTGTGTAAGTTGTCGCTTAAAATGCATATGGACCTAACTGCAGCATGCATCAATTATCGTAAATGTCTGGCAGTGCCTTCATATTGTCTCGTTATATAATACGGTAACGAGGTAACGTCTGTTATTTACTTTACGATAATATTCGTAAAATATCCGCGAAATTTTAAACGACCACCGCTTACGAGTGCACTCAACAGCGGTTATGCTTTCATAAAAGTAGCTTTTGCGAGGCTTTTTTTTATTTTCTTCTTCTCTGTGTATTTTTCAACATTGTTAAATGAATCTTCCAATGACGTTCTGTCGCGAGCGTAAAGGAACATAAATGCTGAGTGTATGGATACTAAAAATGATTGTTTTATATACAACCCGTGCTAATTTTTACACTTTCTTAATCAGGAGGTACCCACTATTTGTTTTATCATTCCTTCCATATCAGTTTCCTTTCGAGATTTGACTAGCAATCATAGTAAAAAGTTTCTCCGTATCATACAGGGTGTCTAGAAATTAATTATATATATAAACAATTTTGAAAGTTGCAATACTTTTCGCTACAAGAGATCTAACAGAAGGGAAATATGGTCATTGCTCGTATCTATGGACATCCGGCCACAAGTACATCTAGGCTTTGACGTTAGACAGTTCGGCAAGACCTTGATACACCTGAGTGACGTCATACTCAAAGCGTAATTACCCCTATTACCCAATATAAAATTTGAATCAAAACTAAGGTGCATTCCATTTAATTACGGTTACTTTTCGTCGAAAAGCATGTACTTAAGAAGAAAATAGTGTTCCGGCAAAACAGCACGCTACTTTCAATTAAAATAAACACTTTTCTGAGAAAAGGTATTCTTTTCGTTGAACATGATAAAAACCAAAAGTTATAAAACTTTTCATTTAATGCAATCTCTTTTCTCAGTGTATCTACAACTAACATCATTAATTCCACTACCTAGCATCTTTTGCAGTGGCGGTTCTGTATAGGAGCACATGAGCACGTGAACCCCCTAAACAAATCGTCGATTACAAACTAATAAAATCTATTACTCGATCTTAATATATTCGTGAAATATAACGCAGCGAAACGAATAAACGACCTGACGTTCCTTTCTATACATATGTATGTACATCGCGAGCAAGCGACCGACGACGGAGCACGTGCGCCGAGTAGGCGGGACTACGTTGATTTTATCCAATGCCTAGCCGCATAAAGGACGTAGCGGAGGTGGGGAGGGATACGGCAGATTCCATATGAACGGTGCACAAATTGAGTGTGCTCCTGTTCGCTTTCGTTCACGTTAACAAATCGATCGACATCAACGTTCAGATATCGTGTTTTACGGATAAACTATATTATATATGTTTTGTTTATGAATGACTCACCGTTCACAGGTCGTAACTACCATAAGAACTAATACTGCTTGCTGGTGACAGTTTTATAATGAAACCAAGGGTGCGTAATTATTTTAATTTATTAAATAACATATTGCTGTAGTATTTTATTAAAAAAAAAAAAAACAATTATCTGAATAAATTTCATAATTTAATGTTATTTTCATTTGAGTTATTTTGATATTTTAGGATAACGGTGTATTTCTTTATACTTTAAGTTTTAACAGAATTTTCCTGACTATATATAACATTATATTATTTATTTCACTATTGCTATATTTTTCCGTATTGGACGGATTTGTTTCCAGGTTTTTTGTTTGTTTTCTGGGTCTCTACTTCGTATGTGGGAGCGAGAGAGCCAGTGTGACATAGATATCGGGGTGGCTCACATGTGTTGTTTTCTTTTGCTTGGCATTTAAAAATTTTAATACATTAATTTGTTAATTTGTTACTGATATTAAGCCAGTGCTCAATGTGTAATCACACTCGTGCAGTTTAGATGAGTAATTAATACAGGTCTGTATTAAATTTAATTTTATATTTTAGTTTTAGGTATAAGAAGATTTTCAAAGAATTGTAGATGGTAAAAGTTGATATAATTAACACAATAATCATGGTTGTAACAATTTAAATACTTAGTGTTAATTTATAAATATCTTAAATTTAACTTTGTAAAAAAAAGGAAATTAGACAATATATTTGTTAAAAAAAAATTATCTATTTTATTTAAAACACTGATTTAAATTTTCGTTTGAGGTACTTCATCTACAGCAATACGTTTATTAAACCCGCGCACATAAAATCACAAACTTAAACTCGTAAATTTTTAACTGTTTCCAAAAAACGTACATTTCCCTCAAAGATACAAATGATAATTGGTTTTTTTAGAAAAACAAAAATAAATGGGCAACAGCGCAGCCGCAGTTAAAAACTACGCCGCATCGTTAAATCCCTCTGCAAAAAGCCGACAAAGCAAAGCCGCCACTAATGCGCTTTAATGCAGCCGACAAACAAAAAAGAATATATATATAGTACGTAAAAAAAGTAATGAAATGAAATATACAGTACGTAAAAAAGATAATGAAATGCACACAAAACAAACAAAGTAGTATTGTAAGTAAACACTAAACAATATATAAATAAGAACTATGGATGCGAACAGTTTTACTGTGCAATATTTGAAAGATAATTTTAGTTCGTTTAGTTATGAACAAAAAATTCAAGTTAAAAGTATGGGCAGACCAAAACCAGAACTTAATTTGACGCAAACACAAAGGGCAAATTTAGAGACTTTACAAGAAAATTTAAGAAGGACATGTACGAAAAAAATGATTGGATTTTAGTTAAAAATTTGCATGTTCTTGATTTTGTGAACACCCTACGTTTCCGACCACGAGCCGCCACTGATCTTTTGCGTGCTCACGATGTGTTCTATCACATCGAAAAGGAATATCATCTCTAAGGACATTATATACCTAACCACGTATCCACATGAATTTGCTATGATATAAGAGCTTTTTCGCTGCAGATTTAAAATTTAATAACAGCTTGTTTTTCCCGATTTTAATAAAGTAGATAATAATTTTATCTGCATACCTCCAGGTCAGTTAACTTCCTAATAACAGGTTGCAAAAGCAGGAATGTCGTTGTCGGTGAGGTTTACCTCTTCTTTTACAGTTTAAAAAAAATATCAAAGAGGTGTAGTAACTGCATATAACGTCCAGTCAATGATTTATAACTAATAATTCATAACCGCAAACGTGTCAACGACTAAATCTCGTCGATCAACAAACAAACAAAAGTCCCCCAATTAGTACCGCAAACATGCGCTTTCAAAAACCATAAATTGTGCGTTTCGAATTGCCAATGACAGGTTATTATCATACGCTTAGATTCAACGCGTCCTTAACCTACTCCCCAAGGAAAAGGTGAACGATCCGCTAGCAGAGGTGCCTTTTTCCATTGTCTTCCAAATGGGGCTGATATGACTTTTTGCACCTACTTATATCGACTGACACAATGATGGCGCAACTATCAGGCGACGAATACGTAACAGTTATATTATATAGCTCCCGCTTGGCCGATATTTCTCTGTTTATGTTGTTTTGTTTGTTGTTTTGAAGTAGGCGCCATGGCAAGTCTCGTATGGTAGCTGGATTGTTAACATTCTTCGCGGGAAATGTGGAGCCAAAGATAAATTTATAAACAGGATTTAAGTGTCATTGGTGTAAAATTCATTTATTTATATGTATATAGTTCATTGAGTGCAAACATTTTGTTCTACGAGGATTGGGAGAGAATAATGTTTGGAAAGCGAATAAAAATTTTAAAATCATGAAAATTTTACAATAAATCTCTGATACACTGAGAAACCCATTTGGTTGATTCAACCAAATTTTAGTTGTACTGACTGAAATCTTTCGTTAAATATGGGCAAACAAATGTATTATTGGGCGAAGCAAATAATTTTGTTAATAAAATTTGTTTATTTTAACAATATCTTTTAATAGAATGAAACAAATAGTATATTTTGCTCATATAACAAGTTTTATTGGGTCAAGTGTATGTAATACTTAAAATAATAATAATAATTTCATTGAAATAATGAAATATATGTTTAGTTCAAATAAAATTTTGTAAAATCGATCAAATGGAATATTTACTTCAAACAATAAATTTTATTGATTCAAATAGATATAACATACAGAAGAAAAAACATTTTGTTGAAACAATTAGATTTATTGCTTATTTGAAATATATATTTTTTATAGTAACAATATTTTTGTTTTAAGTAAAATATATATTATGCTTTACTTTACTAAATATTTAATTGAGGTTACTGCATTCCTTTTTTTATTTCAAACAATAATTTTGTCAGAATGACTTACCTTATATCTGTTACGGCAGCTCTTTCATTTCTTAATTAAATTTAATATCAACTCTTACCACAAAATTTCACTAAGTATTCAATTAAATGTTACTACACTGAGAGAAATATCCTTTTCATTTAAAAGGAATTGCATTAAACCAAAAGTTTTTGCGTTTTCTATATGGCCAACATGGCCATTTAGTGTTGCCTTGAAAAGGAATATAATTTTAAATTCACGCATTTCTTCGGAAATAATATATTTTTTGTTGAAGCAGTTTATTCTTTTAAGTGAAAGATTTATTGATAGTTGATTCAAGTCCTCTTTATTATAACTTGAAAACTATGCAGATTAGCAGAAAACCGTAAGTATGTTGATTCAAGAGGTTTTTCCTTTTTTTATAACATTTATTAATTTTAGACTTAAGCGTAAACACAACAAAATGCCGTGATCATTTTCAATCGAAATGAAAATGAATTATATCCAAAAATGCATGCACTAAGTAGGGATTTGCCGTTAGAATGTTGTAAAATCCTGGTAGTATTGAGAGTTGATCGCAGTTGACCGCTCTAGCGTGCCGTTAAAGAAATCGTCCTTTCAATGGCGATGACTCCTATCAGATGTTGTTCTAGTAAATATACCACATTAGTATGTTACGATCGTAGTTTCCAGCCTATTTTGTGCGAAATATTATCTGTTACTGGAATGAAATAAGAGATGCGCCATCTATGCAACAATTTCTCTACTACACATAAGTATATCTGCTCATCTGCTGTACTATATGAGGAGAAAACTGCTATACGAAAATAAAATGGGATATTTATTTTTACTTCCATGTAAATATTTAGTTAAATTAATAAATACTGCGCTAGCTTCAAATAAATTTACCAACCAAATTATTTGTTTGATTTGAATACAGGAATATTTTTAATATTCCTAAATCAAGTAACAATTTAGTTACTGCAAACCAAATGCATGAAAAATGGTTGAAAACAACAAGATCGTTTTTCCCGTGTATAACAGTTTTAAAACCTTCAAACACTATATACTACTGTGAAGTTGGCTTATAAGTAAATCAGCATTAACCGAAAAGATTCTAATTATCTCTGAAATTTCTTTAATCTCGCGCGAAAAATATTCATTTTTATTCATTATTGTTTGTATATCTGAGACTTATGTATGTGGGAACATGAATTAAACTAAAATACTTCCGCGTAAAAAAGCACTCAGCTTGAATACAGGTGCTTGCATTTTCCATTAAAAGACAAAAGTTTTAAATCAATGTATACATGCGTGTCCACGGAAATAAACCAAAACGTTTAGCTTTTTTTATTTAAAATACTGTTTATAATTCAATAATACTTAAAAGAAACTAAAAATATGTTGTTAAATATGTACATAATAATAACAATATAATATGTAATGTGTATTGTCTTAGTTAAATAGAAGTTATAAAGATAATATAACTAAGGTGCATTCCATTTAATTACGGTTACTTTTCGTCGAAATGCATGTACTTAAGAAGAAAATAGTTTTCTGGCAAAACAGCACGTTACTTTCAATTAAAATAAACACTTTTCTGAGAGAAGGTATTCTTTTCGTTAAACATGATAAAAACCAAAAGTTATAAAACTTTGCATTTAATGCAATCTCTTTTCTCAATGTAAAAACCACTTTACTACCTTATCTAGATGGCCGTCTACACTTCCTTTTTCAGCAAAACAACGCATTTTCCCATATTGCTAGACGAACTATGGAGTTTCTCCAAGAAGCAAGATTTCGGATTTAAACCCATTTTCGTATTATATGTTAATAAAATTTCTTGTAAATGTTATCGTTTCATTTTTGGTGTTTGCAATACTATCACTGTTCGTGCTAATTCATACATTACCAGAACAGTTATTAATAGTTATTACAATAAGTAATTAAACTAATTTGGAATTAAATAACAATGTGAATTTCTAGAACCTAAAATCTGTCTATATTGTTTGTGCACTTTAATGAACTATTTTACATTTATACTAAAACTTTAATAGCTTTCAAATCTCTAACGGTCTTACCTCTTAGGTGTTTATATTATTTAAATCCTACACGTTAATTAAGCCTTATACATTTGAGCAATTTTGTGTTTATTAACCACTATTCATAATCCGTTTAACAGGGTTTGTTTATCAGAAAGCCCTGGTACTGTTCCTTTAAACCCTAATTTAAGATTTAAGATTTATTATACAGATTAGTTCTTAGCTTCTATAATCAGAAGTTAATTTAAGAGTTTTCCGCATATATGTAAATTTATATATCTTAATCATTCATATATTGTTCATGTTTATTACTCATTCATTGTGTATAATGTTAATACTCTTTGATTATTCGATTTAGGGTATAATATTTATTGTTAATCCTGAAACTCCTAATTTAATATCAATTAGAATTGAGGGCAATTACCAATTTCCAGGATTACATTATTTTTACATTACCTGAGGCATTAATTTTGGATATAAATATGCAGCAAATTTCTAACTAAATCAGTATCAGAGAATCCAAGCAAACGATCACAACTTACCAACATCTTTTGTGTAATTTAAGTGCTAATATATACAGTTATTTACCACAACATCGGGCTTTATTCTACAAAGTATCGTATTAAAATACAGTTACAAATATTACAAAAAATTATGCCGAAGAATAAAGGAAAGGGTGGAAAGAACCGCAGGCGAGGTAAAAATGAAAATGAATCCGAAAAACGTGAATTGGTGTTTAAAGAAGACGGTCAAGAATACGCTCACGTAACTAAAATGCTGGGAAACGGTAGATTAGAAGCTATGTGCTTTGATGGTGTGAAAAGGTTATGTCATATCAGAGGAAAGCTTCGTAAAAAGGTGTGGATTAATCAAGGCGATATTATATTAATCGGTCTTCGAGATTATCAAGATGCTAAAGCAGATGTGATATCGAAATACACCCCGGACGAAGCACGTAATTTGAAAACATATGGCGAATTCCCAGAAGCGGTTCGTATTAATGAAACAGTTGCATTTGTTGAAGATGGTCTTGATGATGATATCGAATTTGGAGACGATTTTAATTCAGCAGATGAAGCAGACCCTGTCGATGGCATCTGATAATCGAAATAATATTTTTATGACTTTATTTTTTAGATAAACCGGTATTTGTAGATAAGTTATATATGTTAATGTTATATTCGTGAGTAATATTTAAATAATTCCACTAAGGTTTTAATGTATTTTTTACGTACTAATAAATGTAAACTGTATAAAATATATGTATAAATAAAATCACTTTGCCAAAAAATAAAGTTGTATTAACTTATTCCTTCTACAAGGAGAAACCCATGTAATTGCCGCAAACAATTGTATTTTGTTATCCTATAGTTTGTTGATTCGAATGTAAAAATGCTTGCTTCAATCAAATACCAAATGAAACGTTGTTTGGGACAAATGAATAATTTTGTTGAAATATTTGCTTTAACATAACTAATTTTTTTTTAATAAAGAAGGAGCTTGGTTGTCGGTATTAAATCTATTTCTTTAAATCAAATAAGGGATTAAATTTAAAGTTACCCAGTGCAATTCCCACCTAAAAGTGTAGAATATGTATAAATTGCAAGTAAATTCATGACAAACAAACATTAAAAACAATGGTAATTGTAAAAATGCCGGTATTGTTTTACATAATAAAGAATCTTACACCTGAGAAAAAAAATTAAATAGCACTGCCGATTGACCGGAAATGGACGTCAATACCATACACCATAAATAAAAATATAGTTATCGTAAGTAACAAGTTCAGCTGAATAGGGGACAAAAGCAGATATTACTTAGCACTAGTAAAAAAGAGATCCTGAACACTGATACTAACAAGAAGCAAACAAATGTATTTTGTTATCCTATAGTTTGTTTATTCGAATGTAAAAATGCTTACTTCAATCAAATAGCAAAAAAAAACGTTGTTTGGGACAAACGAATAATTTTGTTGAAATATTCGCTTAAACGTAACTAAATGTTTTTAGTAAGGAAGGAGTTTGGATGTCGGTGTTAAATCTATTTCTTTAACGCCCGTTTCAAAGATTAAATTTAATTACGACTTAAATATGAATAGGATTGCACCGAACAAATTTAATTCATGATTAGTTAATTAAAAAGTTTGCGACAGAAATATAGGTTGGTAGTGCGTTAAGTTTAGTTTTTAGTCAAAAATCGTATTTATATTGTGAACACTGTTCCATCATAATGAAAATTGCCGCTATGCAAATGCGCGATTTTAAGCGGCATTTGAAAGTTATTGGAATTTAAGCTGAAGAAAATTGCTACAGAATTAGATATTGAAATAAAAAAAAGTTGAGTAGTAGTTTTAAACTGGAAATTAATATGTAAATGCAGGTTTTTTTCTTATTATGCAATTCCTTTATTTGTTTGTTCTGCAAATGCTCCAATTTTTGATACTTTATTTGACCTCTGCTATTACTTGTTAGAATTATTTTATTATTACCATCATTTCCTTATATATTTTGTTCCTTTTATTTAATAAATAAATGGTTAATTACATACACAATATTTCTTTTAAAAAACTCAAAGTGATGATGCATTTAGAGTAAATAAAATATATTTCGTAAATACAAAAGTCAAAGAAAACAAATACAATCAAAAGTTAATTTCTATATAGCAATGAATTACAAATTGTTGAAATAATCATTAATTAGTAATGCCTGTGTCGCAACAGGTACATCATCAACAGCGTCATAATTAATCTCATGAAGTTGTCCATTTAAAATTTCTTGATTTAATTTTTCTTCATTGACTTCCTCTTTACCAACATTTATGGCTATATTGTGCAATACTGAGGTACCAACTATTACTGCCATAAAGGTATCCAGCTTTAAGCGACAACCATATCCCAGTATTGGAAAACATTCTTCTTAGAAACATGCTGTCAATGACACTCCGTGTTGTAATATAGCTTTCATTATAATGATTTTTCACAACTGTTTCAGACTTTAACAGTGGGGTCAATAAATATGTTTTTGAAGCATATTCACTATCGCTCAGGGAAAAAAATGGATCGTTAAAGTGTGTATTCCCTGGCCATCGTACTACGATATCCATTATTTTTAAATTAGCATCATATAAAAATTGTGAATTTATAGAAAGATATCCTTTCCTATTACGAAATACCTCCGAGTCATTCCCACCTGAAACCCTGAGTAATCCTCAAATACATTTATTGTCAGTTTTTATTTCGGGAATTAACTTTTGATATACCTTGGACTTTCTAAAACCCTGTCAAATATACACTTCTTGCACGCCGCTATTCCTTCTTCTAATCTTCAAAGTGAACACTTTAATAAGCTAGCTATTTCAATTTAGTCAGAGATATTTATATTATAACCAAAAACCCCATAATATAACCTATAATCGCCTATAAACACGATTGTAAACAAAGAAACTAGGCTTGTGCCAACTTTAATTATGACTTAATTCGTACCTTGGGTACTGATTAAAGATAATCACGAATTAAGGATTTAATTATTAGTTAAGCAGTCGGTGCAAAGGAATTTAAAGTTAATTATGATTAAATGTTAATTATAACTTAATCACGAACGGTGCAAACGGCCGTAAATCAAATAAGGGATTAAATTTAAAGTTACCCAATGCAATTCCCACCTAAAAGTGAAGAATATGTATAAATTGCAAGTAAATTCGTGATAAACAAGCATTAAAAACAATGGTAATTGTAAAAATGCCGGTATTGTTTTACATAATAAAGAATCTTACACTGAGAAAAAAAATTAAATAGCACTGCCGATTGACCGGAAATGGACGTCAACTTATTATTTTAAATATAATGATATAATTTTTTATTCATTTCTGGATTCTGCGACCATAAATACGTCAGTCTTCATTAGCTATTCCTATAACTACATGTTGCCGTTTTTGAGTTACTTAAGTTTTTCTTTTTTTTTATATATCAGCATTTTCTATACCTATCTTTAATGGATTTTGAGATATGAGCAACTTTTTGTTAAACAGGCTAACTAGCCCTGCCTTTAAAGAATGTTTGTAGCTGGCTTTGAATGGGATTAATTAATGTCAAATTCATTGATTAACCATAGGTGTTTATGTATATCATCGTAATTGCACTTTTGTACAACGCAATATTAGTAGAAACGACTATTCAAACAGCGACATTCTCGAATGGTTACTCAAAGAATAACATATAAATTTGACATTAATCCCATTCACAACCAGCTATAAACATTTAAAGATAGGGCTAGTTAGTCTGTTATCTCAAAATCTATTAAAGATAGGTATAGGGAATGTTGATATAAAATGATAGGGGATGATATTTTACTTTCTAATTTCGAATTAAAATACATGTTCTATTTAAAAAAAAATGAGTTTTCTGCATTTGAAAATATGTCACTTTGTTCCTCAGTTTTGAACATCCTGTATGTTAAAATGTGAAGTGCGTGTATCGTTTCTTAGAGTTATATCTACATTCATAAAGCAGCGAATTTGAAGTTTCTACTTGCAGTATTAACCGAGATATTACACTAAGAAAAAAGGGTTAAGTAAAGCGTTTACTTGATAAAAAATCATTTACAGTAGACAAAGTTTTACTTGCAACTATTCTCCTCATTTAATACCTGCAGCTAAGCGCAGTTTCCGGAATGCAACTTCTTGCTGTAAATAGTGCTCTTATCATCGGCTATTATACAGCGTACCTGACAAATTCTTGTGTAATAATCGTAATCAAACTGTTGATATGTGGTAAGTAACGTATTACTTGTGACTGTTGGTACTGTATCTAACTACAACATATACTTAGTGCAAGAACAATAATACTAATTGCTATTAAACTCATGTATTTTCATAAATAAGTAGCAACTTGCCACAACTATTATTATTTGAGTTTTGCTATACCTCGTGTGTTTTCGGGGAACCTTGGTAGTTCTACCATGTTTTGGGCATAACCGTTATAATTAGTGTTGAATCACGTACACGCTATGGACGGATAAATCTCCCATGCTTAATAAAGGTGTTTGCTTATTAATACTCGATAATACCTGTGTTAGAAGTTAGAAATAGAAGAATTGCTCTCATCTTAGGGCTTCGACTCCACCACTTAAATGAATTTTACAGCGGTAACACACTGCTGTGTATTAATTGAAATAAGTAAAAAATGCTAAATGATTTTAAAATGAGAAAGAAAAATATTAGCTAGCTCAACGGAAAAGATTTTAAATAAAACAAAAGAACTATTAATCTCAGAGTTACCCTCGCGAATTAAAACTTTAATCTAACCACGAAAAGTAAATTGTGAGCGAATGAAATCACACTTTCTTAATTATAAGAAAAATTGTAAAGGTCTAAAATGAAATAAAGGAACAGAATTTTTAACCCAGTGGCCCTAATTAAACAATTAATTTATTTTAACAATACGGGCTAAAATACAATTGTGCAGAAAAAAAAAACCCTGAACTGAAGGTTCTGGCCTAAAATAAAAACTGCACCAGACTCTAATTTAAAATAGGACAATGCTATTTCCTATGCAAAGCAAAAAAGAAAGGTTGTATTTGTTCAGGAAGATATATATTCAAAATACAAAACCTTTGAATTTTTATCCACGTGGTTTCACAAATTAAAATAATCTAAGCGTAGACAAATGCTAGAAACTTACAAAAAAATGAAAAAGCTAAATGAAAGAATAATGCTTCTATTCACCCAAACGAGGGGATAAAAAAAAATAAAAATGATACAGCAAAATAGATTAACAGAAAAATTAACTTTTACAAAATATAAATGAGAGAAAAACTAAAAATAAATCTTCCTAAACAAAAAACATAATAATTGATCTTATATCTACAAAGTGAACACTTTAACACATTAACAATTATTACAATAAAATTTCCTTGATTGACTATAATTAAAGAAGAATATAAAATTAAATTTTTCGATACAAAATGAACAACAAAAGGGCAGCAATAACTTAAGAAATACGTCTACTCACATCAATAGTAGAAAAAGGAAGTCCTTAACAAAATCCTACAATTCTTTTTCTTACAAAAATCCCTCTCTCAAAAATCGTACAACGCAGACGTAGAACATTAAAGTGACAATATTAAATAGAATACGCATTAAATCAGCACAAGCGAACAATAGACATTTGAATGACTGGATTAATTAAAAAAATCTTAACACTACATAATAAACTTATACAAAACAAAACAAAATTGTGAATATTCTCGGTAAATTGAAAATCAGCTGTACAAACAAATAAATCACAACAACCAAAATATGCAACTGAAAATACACCTCAGCGATAAAAGGGTTGTGTGGTTTAACGGAGTCCAATACCACAGCAATACGTAGATCATCTTTTAATATGCACCCTTCATAATCATAAATAACATGTTAGAATGTATTGAACATTTAAGAGTATTGAATTAATTTGATTGGAGTTTGCCCAACTCTGATGTGAACGAGGCTTTAGATTATTCCTACGCAATATCACATGAGTTTTACAATCACAGAGAAAGACAAATATTATCATAAGAAATATTTTGATAACAGAAGCATTCTTGCCGCAAGAAACGCTATCCGTACGCTTCAATAAAAGATTCAATTTTACCATCAGCGCCCTCAAGGATCCAAGTACATACATCCAACATGGAATCCCATGTAATGGCAGCGATATTTCAAAATTAACAAGATTCCGAACGCTAGACGATCTAACGTAGCGGATATATCGCACGTGCTTCCGTATACCGCGGCAGCAATCCTCTTAGGTCACATAATTCGCGTTGGGAAGAGAATGGACCCACGTACTCAGCAACCGCACGAACCAGTCGACTCTGCGGATCTTATTACGGACGGACGAATCCCGACAGTTGCGTTCGGATTCGGATGTTGGACGCAGGCCGACAACTTGCGGCTCGAGGGAGTAATATCCGCAATTAGTCCGCCCCGCATGGCAAGAGCGGACAAAAACAACTGCCGTCGGCGTTTATGGGGGATGTAGTCCCGACCCGACTGCGAACATGGCTGTTTTCGTAATAAAAGAAAAAAGTTTTTACTACCCAGGGTAGGTATCGCATACCGGGTTTCCCGTTATGACCTCCGACCGACATGCTGTGAGGTGTATCCGTGATGTGTACATACATAAATGAATTTATTAATAATAAACGAGCCGCGAACTGTAAAATTTATGCAGCAATATTTAATTTAGGAGCACCAAGTTTGTTTTCTTTTTTTCTAAGAGAAACCCGGCGTTTATTTCCGGCTTTTATCGTGTATCCATCCCGTTAATGATTTATTGTGTAGGGAAAATCTCAAACAAAGCTACAAGTCCTAATCAAACACAATGCTGCTTTACATAACGTTTGCATTATATTTTTATATGAGGATATTCTGTTATTTATATGTAGTGGCATTAGAAATGTTACACGCAGATGGAATAATTTGTTCAACTTGACTTTTTTTGCGCACTGAGAAAAAAATTTACTAACCGTAAGTAAAAATTCAGTATTGGCAACTAAAAAATTCATTTGTATATGTGACAAATGACCAAACTGTTTGCAGCAAGTAAAGTCATGTTTCTAACAATGATGACTGGCCCTAAATAACATTAGTTTTCCTGGTAAATGAAAAACATCATTTATTCCAAATATTTTGCATTATTTGGAGTTAATATTAGTTTTGCTCGTATTAGTTACTGTGTGTGGTGTAAATATCCGTATTACTTACAGTGAATGCTTTGTCTTACTACTGTTACTTAACTGTATTTACTTATCATAACTAAACTATGATATGTATGGTAGAATAACACGTACTACAAATAAATTATTTATTTGTATAGTTATAGTAACTGATTTTGCCGGGCTTCAATGATTTTCATGAAGTATTGGTCCTCTTCA
This sequence comes from Protaetia brevitarsis, assembly GCA_004143645.1. Taxonomy (NCBI): domain Eukaryota; kingdom Metazoa; phylum Arthropoda; class Insecta; order Coleoptera; family Scarabaeidae; genus Protaetia; species Protaetia brevitarsis. Next base: position 1,432,146 of record RXPK01000143.1, read on the forward strand.
GATCAAATACAAGAATAAAATCTAGTTAATTATTACACAGAATACACTGTAGGCAGTTTAGAATAAGTTGAATGAATAATATTTGTTTTATTCACCTCAAAAGGACTAATATTTCATCAGCGGCGATCGTGTTATAATTTTTTATAATATTTAGATACTAAAATTATTGAGGTGTGTAAAATTAATTAAGCGTGCTATATAAGCAATATTAAATATGCTATATATAAACAATAACATACTTTATTGTTTTTCGTTTATGTACATTTATACATTAGCAACATATATTACTATATTCTAAAAATGTTAGAAAAGCATTAAATACTCTAAAAATAATGCTACCATTTTTATAAAAATATAACTTACGATAACTTACAACTTAGCGTAAAAGATAACTGCAACGCAATCCATACACTATCACTGCAGGTTAATTGTTTCACTTTGTCACTTCGACGAATTAGATAAATAAATGGTAGCTAGCAACACCTTTCTAAGACAAATAAACACGTATGAATATTTAATGTACTTATGCGAACCAGGAACAAGCACAACATAACCAATAAACCAACATTCCCTAGAAGTGCTATCGGTTCCAATCGATTGTACCCGAACACCAACGATACAAAATTTTAGTAGTTGCCCTAACTCACTGACCATTATTCTTCAGTTAGTTTTCATTTATGCCTATTAATGTTATTATTTACACTACAATAGTATACCAAATAACTGCGTTTATTAGTTGTAGATATATTTTGTGATTTGAGTATGAAATAGTTAATGCCTGCTAATATATTTTAGTACTTGAGACTATATCACAGTGTTAGAAAACTTACTTTACTCACTTTTAATGCATGGCGGATTAATAACGAATAACTAATTAATCGTACTTATTAAAAACTATAGTTGCTCTTAATACAAAATGCTAAATATATTGTTCATTTGGACCATTTTTCTCAGTGCGCCAGAATGACTACAGGTATTCCACGTATTAAGTGGTTTATTAAAAGTTTATGATGCTCTATTATTTGAGGTTTTGGAACCAATATTTGTTCGATTGGAACTATAAATGTGAAATACTTTAACCAAAATATAACTTCCGATTGACCGGAAATGGACGTCAACTTATTATTTTAAATATAATAATATAACTTTTTATTCATTTCTGGATTCTACGACCACAAATACATCAATTTTCATTAGCTATTCCTATAGCTACATGTTGCCGTTTTTGAGTTATTTACGTTTTTCTTTTTTTAGTCATAATCATTGCAACATTAAATTGAGAAAAAATATTTAGTAATCATAAATAAAAATACAATTATCGTAAGTAAAAAGTTCAGCTGGATAGGTGACAAAAGCACAGATTACTTAGCACTAGTAAAAAAGAGATCCTAAACACTGATACTAACAACAAGCAATCTAACTATAAGTTACTTACGGTCTGCTTCATACCGGTAACTTATGATAATTAAACTGAAGTAGTTAAGCCAAAGAACATATCCAGTTGCAGTAAGCAAAGATTTGCGCTTGTCAAGTAGTAGGTGTATTGCTGTGAGTGAACTATTCTATAACAGCTATCACACCTTCATAATTAATACAAGCTATTTAGATCACTTGTGATAAGGAAATCACGATCATTAATGCACGTTCACTAAATAGGTACCTGATATATAGAAGGTAATGGTTTTCTATAAGTATACAATATACTTACCTTAAATTTGTTGTTCAACTATAGGTAGTGTAGGAAACGAGGGAAGTTTAGTGAATATTTATTAAAGTAGCTTACTGTGTACTCTGTGTGAATAGCTGATAAAGTACAATGAAAAAAGTTCTACAAAATCTCGATATTTATGCAACCCGCAACTATCAGTACTGCGTACCGAGCAATGCGTAATTCAAAATTGTCTGCAAATAATTTTTAATTACTATTCAGTGTGCTGTAACTTCAATTGCATTACTAATTGAAGATTAAATTCGCATTAATTTTGCTAAAGATGGTGCAGCATACTTATTACTTAAGAAAAAAAAGCAGTATTATTAGTAATAGTTTAATTTTGTATAGGACAAACACAGTGACTACCTGATATGAATGAAAGATATTTCACTTTAACAACAGTTTTTTTTTTTTAACAAAAGAGAAAGAGTATCATTAATGCACATTCACTAAATACCTGATATATAGAAAGTAATGGTTTGCTATAAATATACAGTATACTTACCTTAAATTTATTGTTCAAGTATAGGTGGTGTAGGAAACGAGGAAGTTTAGTGAATATTTATTAAGTAGCTTACTGTGTACTCTGTATGCATAATTGATAACGAAGAAAAAAAAACTCCATTTTTAATGAAATTTAAATAAAAATATATATTTATTAATTGAAATAAACATGAGATTCTTTTATCGGTTATACAACCGCCCTCAAGATATGTGGTAATGAGTATTGAAAAATATGAAATACGACCCTGTATATTAACTAATAAACAAAATAAATAAAAGATATTGGTTTCGCTTTAACAACAGTTTTTTTTAAACAATTTACAACGTAATGACTCATAAAATATATTCCTTAATAATGAAAAAATGAACAAAGCAATAATAAAAGATAAGGTAAATGGGCCCCCCTTGAAATGTTATTTAATAATAATAACAAACAAAGAAATAATATACCTAGGCGGTAAACTTGCGGTTTCTGTTGGTTCTTTGCACTGGGCGTTGTCTCGGCGAGTTGATCCTCTGCCGGCGTACGTGGCGGCTATGTCCGGTGATCGCCTCGAAAACGGCTACTTCGTCGGGGTATCCCTAACTGCAGGTGGCATTTGGACTGTCACTCACCTAGCGACGGCATGCAGACTTTAACTTTACCAGCGGGCGCAGATATCATCACAATGATGGGGAATTCAAATATCCCACCACGTGGTTTAAAACTGCAATCTTGAAACATCCGATTGCTTATAGGCTCGGTGCTTCTTCTTTCGTTGGTATTCTTTATACGGATGGGGCCTTGAGTTAACCCACCCGGTATTTTTAATATATTTGCGTTCCAACAGGCCTACAATGGCCCTACTCCTTGGCCACTCTTTTTCGACGACCTTTTCCCACGTCCGTAACTCTTACTTGACGCTAGCCCGCACCTGCGCGCGTAGCCGTCTCGGGGACTACTTCATTACTCCGCCGCATTAGCCAATCAGGAATAGTAAAACAATCACGGTGTGGCAGCAAAACTCAAATAATCATATTTGTGACAAGTTGTTACCTATTTCAGAAAATACATGAGTTTAATAGCAATTAATGTTGTTGTTACTTGTACTAACCATGTGCTGTAGTTAGATACAGTACCAGTAGTCATAAGTAATACGTTACTTACCACAAATTTGTCAAGTACGCTGTGTAATAGCCGTTAATAAAAGCACTATTTACAGTAACAACTTGCATTCAGGAAACTGAGTTTAGTTGCAGGTAGTAATTAACGAGAATAGTTCCAAGTAAAACTTTATCTATTGTAGATAATTTTGTATCAAGTAAATACTTTACTTAGCCGATTTTTCTCTGTGCATATTTCAATCCTTTGGTTTTTATTCGTCACTTTCAATATCGTCATAACAATAGATAAAAAGGCTTTACTCACCATCTAATAATTAAGTTGTTCAAACTTGTTAAAAGGAATTAAGCGTATCGATAGACAATAAAAGGAATATTTAGAGCAAATCATTATATTCAAATGAAAAACTACATTTCACCGACATTTGACAGAACGTGGACGCCACAATCACTCAGCTGGATTCGGAAAACTCGTTCACATTTCGTGCCCGGCCCTGTTAACGCCGTAACAGTGCCTGTCTGTCGGTCGAAGATTTCTTTTCACTTTGCCGTACCTGTATTGGACATCCCGATGCGCTCTCTGGGAGATGGTTCTGATGGTAGAGCATTGCGGAGATCAATAGCGCGGCCACCACGAATCGGATGTAGGAGGGTAGTTCGTCTATGAACCAGCACAGCGGTAATTTTGAGAAATAATTGACGCCCATCTCCACCAAATCAGTAATGTATTTATGCACTATTTTGAATCCACACAACATAATTTTACCATTCGGGCATCGCTGTTGGTCGGACAGTCGACTTCAAATTTGACACGCGAGAACGTCATTGGAATTGACATGTTTTGATTGATTATTTGATGTGCTCACTTATATTTATAAGTCGAAATTATCGAACATTGTGACTGATATACAGTGAGGTCGTAAATGTCCCCCCCCCCCCTGCTAACTTTTGAATGGTATGAGATAGAGCAATGAAACAAAAACCAAGTTGAAATGAGAGATAATTGTGATTTTTTGCCTATAGAGATACGGCACATGGCTTTCTGATGTAAAATAGAGGGCGTAGCTATCTTTAAAAATTTTAAATAGAAGTAATTTCATTTAGGAAGCTCATTTGGAAGATATTTCTATTACTTTTATGGCAATACAAACAGTTTTACGATTTTCGAAATTTTTACCAACTTATCCAAGATTAATAATTGGAGTACTTACGTTACTTTTTCGATAGCCCTCGTATTCGCTTTTTGGATACAGTGCACAGAAACCTGTAATTACAGTAATCTATAACATAGACACCCACACACATGACACATACACTGACAGATAAGACACTTTTGCTAAATTTTGCAAAACGTCATATTGTGAAAATATTGTCATATTTTACAGTCAATCGCTTCCTACGTCACATAAAACCACAATATTTACACGAGGGCTATTTAGAAAAGTAAACGTAAGTACTTCCAGTTATTAATCTTGGATAAGTTTGGTAATGTTTCGAAAATCGTAAAACTGTTTGCATTGTTTGCAAATGTTTCATTGCTCTATCTCATACCATTCAAAAGTTATCAGGAGGAGAGGGAGGGGGGGCATTTACGACCTCACTGTATTTGTATAACCTTGTATCCTTTGATGTCGTTTCAAACATACATACACTGAAAAAAGAGTTTGCATTAAATGAAAAATTTTATAACTTTTGGTTTTATCATTGTTCAACGAAAAGATACCTTTCTCGGAAAAGTATTTTATTTAATTGAAAGTAGCGTGTGCTGTTTGCCGGAAGACTATTTTCTTCTTAAGTACAAGCTTTTCGACAAAAAGTAAGCGTAATTTAATGGTAATGCACCTTAGTTTTTGATTTAATATTTTATAATGTCTTTATAACTTCTGTTTAAGTAAGACAATACACATTCATTTATATTGTTTATTATTATGTACATATTTACAACATATTTTTAGTTTCTTTTAAGTACTTACTGAATTATAAACAGTATTTTTAAATAAAAAAGGCGGACGTTTTTGGTTTCTTTACGTGGACACGCATGTATACATTGATTTTAAAACTTTTGCCTTTTAATCGGGAAAATGCAAGGCCTGTATTCAAGCTGAGTGTGCTTTTTACGCGAGAGTATTTTATTTTTATTCATGTTCCCACGTTGTAAGTCTCAGATACACAAACAATAATGAACAAAAGTGAATTATTTTTCGCGCTGAGGTTAAAGAAATTTCAGAGATAATTGGAATCTTTTCAGTGAATGCTGATTTACTTATAAGCCAAGTGGACTTTACAGCACAGTATATAGTGTTTGAAGGTTTAAAACTGTTAATACACGGGAAAAACGATCTCGTTGTTTTCACACATTTTTCATGCATTTTGTTAGTTACTAACTTATTACTTGATTTACGAATATTAAAATATTCCTGTATTCAATCAAATAAATAATTTGGTTTGAGTAGATTTATTCGAAGCTAGGCGCAGTGTTTTATTAATTAACTAAATATTTACATGGAAGTAAAAATAAACTACGCTTTATTTCGTATGGCAGTTTTCTCCTCATATAGTACAGCAGATGAGCAGATATACTTATGTGTAGTAGAGAAACTGTCGCATAGATGGCACATCTCCTATTTCATTCCAGTAACAGATAATATTTCGCACAAAATAGGCTGGAAATTACAATCGTAACATACTAATCTGGTATATTTACTAGAACAACATCTGATAGGAGTCATCGCCATTGAAAGGACGATTTCTTCAACAGCACACTGAAGTGCTTAGGGTGGTTACTGCGACCAACTTCCCAATACTACTAGGATTTACAACATTCTAACGACAAATCTCCCTCCTTAATGCATGGGTTTTTTGGAAATAATTTATTTTCATTTCGATTGAAAATGATCACGGCATTTTGTTATGTTTACGCTTAAGTCTAAAATGAATAAATGTTGTAAGAAAAGGAAAAACCTTCTTGAATCAACGTGCTTACGGTTTTTTTGCCAATCTGCATAGTTTTCAAATTCAAAATAAAGAGGACCTTAATCAACTATCAATATCTTTCACTGAGAAGAATAAACTGTTTCAACGAAAAATATATTATTTCCGAAGAAATGCGTAAATTTAATATTAAATTCCTTTTTAAGGAACACCAAGTCATTGTTGGCCATATAGAAACGCAAAAATCTC
>RXPK01000143.1:1439041-1654701 GCA_004143645.1 Protaetia brevitarsis
TTTCGCTCGAGGCTCTCCAAATATTAATCTATAAATATACATATTTTACATTGAAGATTATAAAACAGGTGATAACCACGCTGTTCTTACTATGGATGAATATTGCTGAATGTGCGGCGAATTTTTAATTTGTGATAATCAATCGATTAAGTGTATTTGTTTCGTAATCGATGGATCATTGATAAATAAAAACCCCCGATCAGTAACGTGATTTTAGCAAATCGAAAATGCTCCACTACAGAAAATCTTTTTCGTATAACTACCAAAAGTGTTGAATTACATACAATAGTCATTCGAGAATACACAGTAGGTAAATGAACAATATAAGTTTTGAATCAAATTTTATAGAATGTATAACAAATTTATTAATCACTGAATAACACTGTACCAGGTAAACCATATTATAAATTATAAAAACATTAGTATTCGTGTGTCTGCAACAATAACTGTTGGGATAATGTTGTTGCATTGTCAGTTAGCAGTACAATTGGTAATGGAAAATAAGTACATGTTCAAAGAATCACGCGTAGTCTGTTTCTTATAACTATTTATTATTCATTACGACGAATTAACTTGATACGTATAATAAAAATATCATTGTATATAAAAAAGAAAAATGTTCAAACACTTTTTTAGTTAAAAAACTTTTTTTTCTTCGGTTAAATCTGAGGAAAATTTATATAATTTTACAATATAACTTTGGCGACAGTGCGAATGTTGACAAACAGCTAAAAAATAAATGTTATTCTATTTAGTTATGTTTGTTACATCTTTCATGTGTGTTCATATCAAATAATATATATAAATGTATAGATACATTGGCTTATATATCAAATTCATGGAATTATTGACAATAATGAGTAGTTTATTGCAATGTAAGTAAGAAATAAATACCTAATAAAGCTCTATGAAAAATTATGTCATAGAAGTTGTCCATTCATATACATAATGTACTTGCTGTGGAAGAAGAAGAACACTTAAAACACACTAGAGAAAATGCGTGCATATAACATTCAGCGACGATTATTACGAGATTACCCTTTGGTTTAAATGATACTCATTTTATTAACCTCCATCGTCTCAATAAAGGTATGACTAGATATGTATACGAAAGCGTATTGCCGCAGATAGTTCAACCACAAAATGTTGGTGCTGCATCACCAATAATAAAGTTTTTTTGTGGCATTATATGCAACTGGTTCTTATCAAAGAACCATAGGTAAAAGTCTTAATATGCCATTATCACAACAAATGGTATCACGTGCAATTGGTGAAATGAGTAACGCAATTCAGAAAATGTTGGTTAACGAATGGATAAAATTTCCGAATGAAGAGAATTTTAATAGAGTAAAGGGTCGATGTATGCAAGCTACACAACTTCCAGGTGTTATTGGAACAATCGACTGCACTGATGTTGCAATTGTAGCTCCCCACAGGAAGAACAATACTATTTAATAGAAAAGGGAATCATTCTAAAAATATTCAAGTGGTAAGGGCTTCAACAAAAAATTAAAATTATATGTAAGTAACCTTTAATTATAGATTTGTGATTATGATTTAAATATATTAAATGTTAATGCAAGATACCCGGGTTCAACACATGATGCATTCATATGGAGAATATCTGCTGTACAATTTTTTTTTACAAAATTTATGGTTAGTTTATACATAAGTTTATATTATAAATATTTTATCATAGGGCATACCAATTCTTGGTTAATTGGAGATTTTGGCTATCTTCAACAATTATGGTTAATAGTCCCTATATTATATGCAGGAACACCATAATTTCGATATAACTAAAGGCACACAGGGGCATAATTGCATTGAAAGGTGCTTTGCTATCGTAAAAAGTTGTTTACAGTGCTTGCTCAGGGAAAGAGTTTTTCGTTATGAACCTGATAAAGTAGAACATCACCAGTAAATGTTTTGCTACATTCTACATAATTATGTAGGAAGTGGGTCAACTTCCCGACAACTTCAATGTGCCGAATGAGGAAGTACAAGATCAACCTCAGAATAATGTCCATCAACATGAAGAGATGGCAGTACGGAGGAACATGATTGAAAGATATTTTAATTGAAATGAAATAGAATTTATATAATACCTACCTGTAATAAGAAAAAATATTTGAAAAGCACATCCTTGAATTTAAATATTAAAGTAGTCGGTAATTGTTATTATAGCTACAAACTTATTAAATACCGATTAAAAAATCACCTGAACAAAGAACTATTGCAGAATGTTTAAATTAACATTAACCCTGCCAATATATTTGAAATATTTTATAAAATGAAACTGTTCAAACTTATTTAAAATAGAATACAATGATGTAAATGGAAAAATGCATAAAATTACAGACAGTTACAGATGTGTAGGATATATTCATTTAACGCAGTAGTTGGTTATAAAAATTAAAAAAACACAAGAATAGAGTAGAAATTAATAATAGAACTACGGATCAACAACCGCATTAACAACTTTTAACGTGGTAGAACGTGAAGTACAGTAGGATTAGAATGTTATGCGAATTATGTTATGGTTATTATCATAGATTATTGATATTTACGTTTGAACAGTTTGACGTTATTTGTGTTTGATATCTAAAGTGTTTTAAATAAGGTTATTACATAACTTCTTATAGTTTTTTTCATTTGCTGCATATAGAACAATAGCTCTAGTATTTTTAACCTACATATGCACTTGCTACTAAAAAATGGATGCAACGTCAAAATTTAGAACCAAATATTGTTTGTATAATAGTTGTACTACAACAATACATGATGAACATATAAACAAATTTACTTTTCCTGGTTACCAATATAGACCGATGTACACTGTGGTTAAAGAATTCTAAAAATCTCGTAGTAATCTCTCGGAGTAATCTCTAATTACTCAACTGTCCACAAAATAGTCTCAGATATTATTTTGTATGTGACAAGCATTTTTCTGAAGATTCTTTTAGAAATGTCATCAGAGAGAAACTTAACAGAAATCCTGTGCCGATCCCTTATCTAGATAGCCCCAATTTTAATTGCAGTGCACCTACACCCAACGAAATACTGTACCAAGATGAATCGGCAGAAATTAACATACAGCTAGATACACGTTCCGCCTGTTTATCTCAATCTGTAGACTTTACGAATTTCCCAACAAGAATTTATTTATCTGGAAAGCAGTTTTATCCAGATTTAGATTATGATTTGAAAGCATCCTTGGCATCCACAAGATCTGTAACTGATAATAATAATAATATCGGATAACTAAATCATTCTTCTTCGGTACCTTGCGATTACATTGCTATAAAAGCAGTCGTTTCTACTTGGCAAAAAAAAACAATTTTCAGGCTACAATAATGTATATCATCATCCATCTTACTTAATGTTATTATAGATTGTACTCCGTACGAAAATTTACATAATAGATGTGGGAAACTTATCGCAATCGGACTGACCATACGACAAGGCATCGTGGCCAAATACCTGGGAATTCTCATGGACTCCAGGCTCACATGGGGACCACATGTAGACTACACCGTCAACCGTGCAAAGAGGATGCTCAGCGGCACTGTATCCAATTACCTTGTAAATAAAAACTTGTCGTGTTTCAGAATAAGGCGTTCCGGCTGGCCCTAGGAGCACCTTGGTACATCAGAAACGACACCATTCAAAGGGATACCAAGATGGAACCCGTATGGGACTACATCTTGAGAATCGCACGGAAAACATTCGAGAAGGCTAGGAATCATCCCAATCCTCTCGTCAGACAATCACAGGATTATGACCCAGGGATCCCGTGGCAACACAGGAGACCTAGGTTGATCATGCAGTGAATCCGATCGGCCAGGAGCTATGTCAATCATGGAAACACAAGTCTAAAGGTCTATTCACACTGTAGATCAACGAACCTGCAAGGGAAAGGCACGTGACCGTCAAAGCAAAATTTCTTTTCTACTAAACATATGCACTTCACGGCAGTATATTCACACTTGCAGTCTCCCGGCGATCGTGCGACGGGCAAGTGACTGCGCGATCATTTGGAAAGAATATTAGACGGCACAAACCCGCGATTCCCGAACGAATGCCTGCCAGTGTTGAATTATACTGTAGGCAATCGCCAGTCAATTGATGCTAAAAATTATGGCCAAAGTGAAGCGACACAGAAAATTTACTTCGAAATGTTGTATTTTCCTTATTAATACCATCGTTAATTGCTCGAAAATTCTTTGACTGACTTTCTGAAATGTTTAAAATATGTACTTTCGTTGTCTAAGAGTTGATTGTATAATGTGACATGTTTTCCTTCTATGTTCTGCGTTTTAATAGTTGATTACCCATTTTCTTCTCCGGACCTTCCTATTTTCTTTCTCTTCTTTAGTGTTGTGAGTTGCCGAATTAAAATATTCCTTGATTTCTATTATTGAAATACTCGGATGATTCCGATTCTTAGAATCCGATTAAGAATCGGAAGATCCCGAATCGGATGATTTCGAATCGGATGATTCTAAATCCGTAAAATTTGTACAACGATTTTATACTAAATACTAGATGCTGGCGCATCTAGGAGTAGAGGAAGGTGGTACTTGAGGAAGGCGGTTTCTTGAAGTCGGTCCCCATTCACTTGAGAATCGTCTTTTATGATGTGCAATACGTTTTAAGTGTAGTTTTCTTTTGTTTTTACTTTTGGAACACGCTGTATAGTCGAAACTATGTTTAGGGTATGCAGCAATCTTTATAATAATAATAATAATAATATCTATGTATTGGGGTCATATAAAAATATATACATATTCATATTGCCCAAAAAGACCAAATCACCATAATGGTGCTCTTCCTTTAACTTTTGTAAAAAAGTTTTTTCTTAAAACTCAGTCTTCTTGAACACCCGGTACATTTGAAAATATTTTTAACTTATGCAGCATTCAATTCTGTACAACTTTTGTAGAAAAGATTTTTTTCCTAAATGCAAAAATGGAGCTGTAATCAACGACCCAGCGTTCGGATGGAATCAGATACGGAGAAAAAAAACAGAACCTTTTTTTTTTATAGTACTATATGTAAAAATGTTAATTTTAAAGTTATAATTATTTCAAGTTGCAAAAATTAATTTATTGCGACAATATTTTATAGCGTTTTCGACTTAGGGGAGAGTGGGCATGAAAGGGACAGGTATTGAAAGGGACGGTGCGGTTTATAGCTTTGCTAGTAGGATTCATAGTTCGTGCATTTGCCACAATGTGGAGGCTATACATCCGTTATTGTTTCGTTGTTAACTTGTTTAGTTCCACGTGGCACGTGCAGTAATAGAACGTGTATTTAAAATATAGTGAAATTATACTTTGTGACTGTTCACTTGCTCAAAATTTCTGGTAAGTAACAATAACTTATTATGGCACGAAAATTTCTATAGGCTGCTTAAAGTATTAGAGTCAGTTTGTGCTAATTGCGATAATATAATTTGAGGTTATAACCAGTTTAGATACTAAAATGTTTAGGAAGTGGGGTGGGTATTGAAAGGGACACGCTTCGGGGTATTGAAAGGGACAGTGTCCCTTTCAGTACCACCCTGCATTTTCAAACTGTACTATTCTAAAATTAGTCATTTCAATTATTTCAGTACTTGTATAATCATGGAAGGCAAAGAAACTTCTGCAAAAAGAATTAGAAAATCAACCTGAAGATATCGAAGCTGCCGTTAAAACAGTAATTGAAAAAACATGTCTGTAAGATCCGTTGCGGAGGCGTATGGCATAGGGAAGTCTATTTGGCCAGACTTGTGCTAAAAGCCAAATCTTTACCGCAAGTTCCGACTTTACACAACGCACCTGATATTGGTAACAGGAGAGTCCTTTTCTAAAGCTGAAGAAGAATTATTATGCCAATACCTAAAAACTGCATCGAAGATGGCTTATGGCTTAACAGCTGTGCAGACCAGGCAATTGGGCTTTTGATTATGCAAAATCGTTAAATAAAGAAATTCACCTACCTGGCAATCTCGAGAAAAGGGGGGAGTAGACTGGCTTCGAGGTTTAATTTAAACGTCATAAGGATATTTCATTGCGCCAACTGAAGAAACAAGTTTAGCTCGAGCTACGGTCGTTTAATCCAACGAATGTAAGCAAATTTTATGAAAATATTGAAAGTATTTTGAAAAATACCAGTTTACTGCGGACCGCATATATAACGGTGATGAAACTGGATTATGCACTGTAGCTGACCAACCAAAAGTCATAACCCAACGAGGGATCAAGCAAGTTGCTCAAGCGTCATCAGCGGAACGCGGCCAACTGGTGACTATGTTGGCGTTTATTTCTGCAAGCGAAACACTGTTCCTCCAGTCTTCATTTTCCGCGGGTAAGGTTCTCGAATTAATGGTCGAAGGTGGACTACAGGTAGCATTGCGCTTTGCAACAAAAGTGGATGGATGACTGGTGATAACTTCTCCATAGCTTTTGAACACTTCATTAAACATTCGAAGCCTAGTAAGGAGGCTCCTGTTTTATTAATGATCGATAATCACGAAAGCCATATTAATTTGAATGTCGTAGCAAATGCCAGAAAAAATGGGGTGATAATTGTTACCTTTCCACCCCACTGCAGCCACAAGCTGCAACCGCTCGATGTCAGTGTATATGGACCATTCAAAAATTACTTTAAAATTGCACAAAATAATTGGTTGACATCGAATCCAGGTAAAACAGTTAACATTTACCATGTTGCCAAAATTTGCGAAATTAGCGTACGAGAGTGCCTTTACTATAAAAAATATTCAAATGGCTTTTGCTAAAACAGGGATATTTCCACTGAATTCTAACAATTTTAGTGAAGATGATTTTTTAACCTGTTATGTATCCGATCGCCCTGCTGATCGCAAAAACGAAGAAGCAACGACTTCATTTGGTGATACTTCCATTTCTTCTTGTATTTCCTTGCCTTCGACTAGTACTCCTATAGTAGACAGTCCTATATCACTGAATCTGTGAGGCCCTTCCCAAGCTATGCCACTTCAGAACGCCTGTACAAAGACGCAAAAAGGATACTCCGAGAATTTTGACAGATACGCCCGAAAAGGAAAAATTAGAACAAGAACAACTTGAAAAACAGCAAAAGAGAGAAAGAAACTTGAATAAAAGCAAGGAAAGAAAAAGCGAAAAGAAAAATAGCCTCTGAACGCAGCGATAGCGACATGTCTGTGAAATACGCAGAAAGTGATATTGATCATACCACAAAGAATTTGAAGAACATGAATCGAAGAATCCAGTGACGTATTCGAAATAGGAAATTACGTTTTAGTCAAGTTTTTTACGAAAAGACGAACAAATTTGCAATTGGAATAATAATTAATATGTTAAGTGACACTGAATTTCAGTGAAATTTTTAAAAAAGAAGAGTGACTCTTTTCACTTTATTTATTCTGAGCCAGCTGATATTGCTGATATAGATATAACTGATATCGAAATGAAGGTTCCAACACCAAATATAACAAACGGAACTGATAGAATGAAGGGCATTCACGTATTTTCAGATAGATTTTCAAGGAATGGCATTCTGTTAAAATGCCTAATAAAAGTGTCCCTTTCATCACTAAAGCTGTCCCTTTCAATCCTACCCCAGTTTTGAAAGGGACAAAAATCAAAATTTCTTCAATAATAAAAATAATGATTTTAGTTTAAACTGTTTATGTTTATATTTACATATATCCAGGTAAACGTGAATGTATGCGCCTGTACGATTAATTTTTTAAGTAAATTGTTCCTTATTTGTATTTTGTCGATTTTTCTATAAATGTCCCTTTCATGCCCACTCTCCCCTACTGCACTTTTATGCACCGATTGAATTTTTGTTTCATTTTAATGTGCACTGTCATACATCAGTCTACGTAAAATACATGTTCTTTTGTATATACATCAACACTATTAATAGATAATCATGTAATTACCATCGAACAAAAAAACGAAATGAAAAAAAAAAAAATTGGCAAAAAAAATCTTGGCCCGCCAGTGATTCGATCCCGGGTACCTTGCGTCGACAAAGTCCGTTTGTCGCACGCCAACTCCGCTAGATCAAATGTATCAGTGTTCGTAGTTTTCGAAATAAGCATTTATAACTGATGGATACGCTATATGAAATCAACTGACAGTTCAATTTATTTTATACCATTTTAGAAATTTTAGCTACGTTACGTCAGTACAATGACTAAAAGACCTTTCGCTGTTCTTGTTTAATTAGTAAATATCGCGAAAACGAAAACCTACCTTCACTACTGTCCGATAATGCCGTATCTTGTCGTTAAAAAGTGCGCTGCTTTTATCGGAAGTATTTTGTATCATTTTGAGTATTTACGAGTAATGTTCGTTATCACAGGGCTTCATCACCTATATCCAGTCATTTTACTATCTTTTTCGTATTACCTACGCGCCTCTCTCATTCCGAAATCATCCCGATAATAATTTGGGAATATGAGCGTGTCATAATTTGACATTTCTCATGAAATTTGTTCAATAATCTAACTAAAAACTGATAAGCACTTTTCACAAACATACCTGAGCGTGTATTACGAATGTTATTTTATACCTTTAAACCGACGAATTGAGTCTTGAACAAAAATAAGGCTAGCTCAAATTGTTCCAAATTGATATGTTAGGTTAGAGTATAAGCTCTATCTGAAATGGCAATATTTCGCGAATTATTACACATTTTTTCATATGCTAATGAATAATACAGTTTCTAAACATCTCTCTGGTCACGTTTCGACTTAATATGTGTCGATTGTACACCTATTTTCGTTAGAAATCGTTCATCGAAGTTCGCGACATTTTACCGTGTGACAGATGTGGTTGTCATCCGACGAAACCCGCCAGAATTCCAAGCTCCGTCCCTAAAACGCATCTCTATAAATCGGGTCATTTCAAGAAAAAATTTGCGTCTCGATCCATTTTAGGGGTCAAACGGTAAGAGGAACATGTTTATGTTTAGAAATATTCTTTTTTGATTTTTATTAGGGTTTTTTTTTTTTTAAATATTTCATTGCGTTGCCATGTGTAAGTATGGGATTGTTGCGTTTTTGTTTAAATAATAGTGTTTGTCGACGCTTTATGAAGGTAAGAATTACATTTCTATTCTTATAGTTTATTGTTATCATTATTGATTATTTTTTTGTGTTATTATTGTTGTTCATTTTTATGTTTTTCTTTTCTTTTTACAATTGTATTATTTCATGTTATTTTATTTTCAGATGACAGATTGTGATAATAATGTTGAGGTATTTTTTTTTTCAACGCGGCATTTTATACATTTTCTTTAATTTATTTATGCATTTCAGAAAGAAGTTCCGGAGAATACCGGGGAAACGGCGGTGGCGACGGCGTCGGCCACCACCTATAAAAATGTAAATATTCTTTATTACGATAAGATAGAAATACAATCAATGCATGAAAGTATAGTAAATTGAAAACAGCATAATAATAGTATTGTATGCATCATGAACATATTAACTCGTTTTTAATTTGTTTTTTCTGTTTATTAATTTTAGATGGAGGTGGACGATAGCGAACACCGGTCGGTGCGGCCGGGCGGCAAAACGCGGCCGGCGCCGCGCCAGGCCGAAGTAAGTGTTATTATCATAAATATTTTTGTATTTTTCAATGAATATGTATTGGTTTTTTTATTTTATTAATAATTATTATACTGTTGTTTACCTATTGTTTTTATAGAATACAGAAATTTGTTTCTATATATTTATTTATACAGGGTCCGGCAATGAAACGGGAAGATTTGGGGTGGGGCTTGCAGCGCGCGGTGAAGTGGTAGGGAAGACAGTCACAAGCCTGCCTGGACCCGAGTGGCTTGCCATTTAGTCTACAATGGAGCGTTGGACGGGTGAGCATCGCGGTTACGCAATTAAAGCTTATTATCAAAATGGCGAAAGTTTAGTGCAAACGCGTCGAGATTTTAGACGGCATTTTAACATAGCGCGTAACCAACCTGTTCCGTCAGACAATGCGATGAAAATGTGGGTCAACAACCTCGAGCAAACTGGATCGACGTATAGAAAAAGAGGTGGGAGTGCCAGAACTATTCGAACCCCTGAAAATATTGAACGTGTTCGACAAGCAATGCAAAGAAGTCCACGTCGATCGGCTATCCGTCACGCCACACGCCTTCGAATAAGTGACAGATCGGTGAGGAGGATACTCCATCAAGATCTTCGATATACACCGTATAAAATACAGGTTGTTCAATCTCTTCACCGGGTGATTTCAACAGCGTCTCAGATTTTGTGAGGTTATGCTTGCCAGGTTGGAAGAAAATGATGACCAACTTAACAACTTGTGGATGAGTGATGAGGCACACTTTCACCTCTCTGGTTTTGTGAACAAACAAAATTTCAGGTACTGGGCGGAGGAGAACCCTCGTTTGCTTCATGAGACACCTCTTCATGCTCAGAAAGTGACAGTATGGTGTGCAATGTCGGCAAATGGAATCATCGGTCCATATTTTTTTGAGGATGAGGCTGAAAATGCCGTTACCGTTAATTCTGAGAGATACGTTGCAATGATTCGTAACTTCCTCACACCTCAACTTCACCGCTTTCCAGTTAATGAAAATACACTTTTTCAACAAGACGGTGCAACAACCACACTGCAAGAATTTCCATTAATGCGATGAGTGCTTTGTTCCCAGGGCGTGTCGTTTCTCGAAACGGGGATATCGCTTGGCCCCCTCGGTCTCCCGACCTTACCGTCTGCGACTTCTTTTTATGGGGTTATCTCAAAACGAAAGTGTTTGGAAATGATCCAGCCAGGACAATCCCGGCCCTCAAACAACGAATTCGTGTCGAGATTGCAGCAATACCTGTTGATATGCTGCGAAGAATTATGCAGAACTTTCAGACTCGACTCCAAGAATGCATACGTGTCAACGGAGGACATTTGGCAGATGTAGTTTTCAAAAAATAATTTGTTCTTTAACATTGTATATCAAATGGCTACTCTTTTATTTCCCATTAATGTATTAATAATTACGAAAAAAATATTTTTTCAACAATAAAATTATTTATGAAATCTTCCCGTTTCATTGCCGAACCCTGTATATATTTCTTTTTGTTGACAGACACCGCACGACCAATAAAGTAGTAATAAATAAATATTTTTTGGTGGCTGGTGCCACGTTCATCCAGAACCAGCATTAGGATGGTAAGTTGAACGAATGACTGTATGTGTTATTATTTTGTCTTTTGTTTGTTTGTTTCAGAACGTGGTACCGGCAGCCGATTTGTAAGTTTGAGATACGTTCGAAAGTGAAATATATTTATTTATATATATGTATTTTTAATTTTCAGATTTGTCGCGTTATTTGATAATTAAAAAATTATTGATTAATTTCGGACTTTTATTTTATATTGAGTTTGTGAAATGCGTTGGAATGGTTTTTTTTCGGTTGCGATACTTTCGCAACCAATTTACGAATATCGACAATTATAATCTATAAATGAAATGCGTTGGAATGGTTTTGTTTCGGTTGCGATACTTTCGCAACCAATTTACGAATATCGACAATTATAATCTATAAAAGATAATGGCGGATAGACGCTTCTACTATAAACAATACTTGTTACTTGTGTCATTAATTTGTTTCTGTTGACAATTGTGTATTGTTAAATAATGACACCCAAGGATTTCGTATTGACATCTGTCAAGAGTAGTCAACAATTAATGCACATGTGCAGACAGTTCATTATTTATCATTGTGGCTTATATGAAACTGGTAATAATACTTGCTGGAAAGTACGGGCTTGTCAGAGTAATAAAGAATTTTGACGTAACTGATATTATATATTTTATAATATATTTTTAGTATTAGTTTATCCTTTAAAATTATAGCACAATATCACTTTTTATGTAGATATAATAAGAATGAAACACTATTTTATTTTTACTTATTCTTTACTATATGTGTGAAGGTATACAACAATAGAGATAATATAAGCATATTGAAATTATATAATTATTATATTGTAGACATTTTCTCATTCAGCCGATCGCTCTATCCTTTCTTAAATGGTGGTATTTTGCATACGTCAAGCTCCCAATTAAAAAGGCATCGGAGGCTTGTTTACCAAAGAAAACCAAAGTATACCTGTAAAACGAAGGATACATAAAGTCGTTTCAAAAATAATTCCACATCACGATACGGTTTCTGAGCCGATATTAGCGCGCGACAAAACGGCCCTTTGATTTGACATCTCTCTCGAATCTTGCTCAATAATTTCTCTAAAAACTGAACAATCACATTCACAAACATACCTGAGCGCCCGTTACCACTGTTATGTTACCTTTTAACCCACGAACTGAGCCGTAAACGAAAATAAATGTACCTCGTATTATTCCATATTGACATATGGTATAGGTTAGACTATTAGCTCCATCTGAAATGACTATATTTCGCGAATTAATCGGCATATTCCCTTTCAACCTTCCTGTTATATGCTCATAACGTTTGTCGAACCACTTTTGTCATCTTACACTTGCTCGGAGTACATCTTTACCCCAAAAACACGTCGCACTGAATTATGTAGGTTTTTCGCCGGCCATTTGCCGAACGCGCTTCAACGACTTCTGTCAAATCTGACAGGCGTCCCCTGCAAACATATCTATATTAATCGTTTAATTTTGAAGAAAATTTCGCGTTCCTGTCCTATCTTAGCGTTCGAATTGTACGATGAAACATGAGAGAAGCCGTTCCGACAACAATTTCATGCCAAGATACGGTTTTTGAGCCGGTGTCGATGCCGCAAAAACCGGCGTCACTCGCACAATTAACGATTTCGGCCAGATGTGTGACGCGATAAATTGATCGATGTTGAGAGAAATTTCGCGTTTTCACTCCATTTTAGGGTGCAAACTGTAAAACGAAGGATACAGGAAGCCGTTTCAAAACTAATTTCGCACCACGTTACGGTTTATGAGCCGATATTCTGCGCGACAAATTTGCGCTTTTGGGTTGACATCTCTCTTGCACCTTGCTCAATAATTTCACTAAAAACTGTATATTTATTATCACAAACATATCTGAGCGTGTATCATGAACCTTTTCTACCTTTCAATTAACGTTAAATTACCTCGAATCCCTATTATCGTTACTCGAAATTGCATGTGAGGTTACGGCAAATCGGTACCATCACAAATGACTATTATTCTCGAATTATTCCACATTTTTCCATATGCTGACGAATCATACAGGCTCCCAACATCTCTCTGGTCACGTTTCGACACAGTACGTGTCGCTTGTATGCCCATTTACGTTAGAGATCGTCTCTAGAAGCTCATTACATTTTACCGCGTGACAGCGGTATTTGACATCCCACGAAACCAAAACTTCCAAGCTCTTCCCCCCCAAAACACACCTCTACAAATCGGGTCAGTTTGTGAAAACTAAGCCGTCTCTACCCCATTTTAGGGTTCGAACCGCAAGAAGAAACATGTGAGAAACTTTTTCCTCAACAATGCCACTTCCATGTACCACCACAGCCTTGTAGCGATCGCGCGAAATCGCCCAACTTTGACAACGCGAAATCTGTCGTTGGCCGCCAGTTTGACATTTCTCGGTCTCCAGTGCCGTTCGCCGCAAAAATCTAAACTCTTATCGATTTTTCACGTTCTACACACATTTCACCGATACTTCTCGATACCCCTATACCATAGGGACGGCCCGTCCCTATCTATACGTAACGCGTTCGCTTCGCGACCGCCACCCGTTCTCGAGCCTTTAGTAACGCAAGTACCCCGCGGGCTACAACACACCTCAGATAGGGCGACGCCTATGGAATAGCGCCCCCTCGCGCCCGCAAACGCAAAAGAGCCTTTTATTATTATTAACTAGAAGCTGCGCTTCTAGTCAGTGAGGAAGGTGGTACTTGAGGAAGGTGGTTTTTTGAAGTCGGGCCATTCACTTAAAAATCGTCTTTTATAATGTGCAATACGTTTTAAGTAGTTTTCTTTTGTTCTTACTTTTGGAACACCCTGTATAGTCGAAAATATGTTTAGGTTATGCAGCATTCAATTCTATTACTTTTATAGAAAACATGTTTTTTCTAAAAGGAAAAATAGAGCTGTAATGAAAAAACCCAGTCTTCCTGAACATCCGGTATATTTGAAAATATTGTTAGGTTATGCAGCATTCAATTCTATTACCTTTGTAGAAAATATTTTTTTCCTAAATGCAAAAATAGAGCTATAACGAAAAAACCCAGTCTTCCTGAACACCCAGTATATTTAAAAATAATTTTAGGTTATGCAGCATTCAATTCTATTACGTTTGTAGAAAAGATTTTTTTCCTAAATGCAAAAATAGAGCTATAATGAAAAAACCCAGTCTTCCTGAACACCTGGTATATTTGAAAATATTTTTAGGTTATGCAGCATTCACTTCTATTACTTTTGTAGAAAAGATTTTTTTCCTAAAAGCAAAAATAGAGCTATAATGAAAAAAACCAGTCTTCCTGAACACCCGGTATATTTGAAAATATTTTTAGGGAATGCGGTATTAAATTCTATAAAACTTGTAGAAAAGATTTTTTCCTAAAAAGCAAAAATAGAGTTATAATGAAAAACCCAGTCTTCCTGAACACCCCGTATATTTAAAAATATTTTTAGGTTATGCGGCATCGCATTTTACAAAACCCTTATAGAAAAGATTTTTTCTTAAAATCAAAAATAGAACTGTAATCAAAGACCCAGTCTTCGGGAACGCCCTGTATTTTTCAAAAATATTTTTAGGTAATGCGGTATTAAATTCTATAAAACTTTTATAGAAAAGATTTTTTTCGAAAGTCAAAAATGGAGCTGTAATCAACGATTCAGTCTTCGGATGGGATCGGATACCGAACAAAAAAAAAAAAAAAATGTTTTTATAATACGTTAACATAATAAATTTAAAGTTGTAATAATTCCAAGTTGCAAATATTTATTTATTGCGACAATATTTTATAGTCTTTTCGACTATCTGCACTTTTATGTACTGATTGTACTTTTTTTCATTTTAATACGCACTGTCATACATCAATCTACGTAAAATACATGTTCTCTTGTATATTCATCAACACCATTAATTGATAATCATGTAATGCCATAAAAAAAAAAAAGTACGACAAAAAATCTCGCTCCGGCAGTGATTCGAACCCGTCCCTTCCGTCAACAAATTCCGTTTGCCGCACGTCGATTCCGCTAGATGAAATGTGTCCATGTTCATTGCTTTCGAAATAAGCGTTTATGAATAATGGATACGCTATATGAAATCAACTGACAGTTCAATTAATTTTACACTATTTTAAACATTTTAGCTACGTTACGTCTGTGTAATGATTATAAGATGTTCTTATTTAATTAATAAACATCGCGAAAACACCACCTACCTGCCCTTTTTCGTTATTGTCGCGTATTTGCCGTATCGGCAAAAAGACGCTGCCTTTGTCGAAAGTATTTTGCAATATTTTGGGCAACTGCGCGTAATTTTCATTATCGCAGGGCCTCATCATTTATATCCAGTCATTTTACTATCTCTTCCGCATCACCTACGCGCCTCTCTCCTTCCAAAATCGTCCTAACAATTTGGGAATATGAGCGTCCCGTAATTTGACATTTCCCTTGAAATTTATTCATTAATCTGTCTAAAAACTGAATAATCACATATAAAAACATACCCTGAGCATTATCTCGTATCGCTATTAATGGCCGCGTTCAGAGTACGTAACTGCTACTGCTCCCAAACGGTTTGGAAACTGTTGACAATTCGTCTCAAAAACGCACCGTTACATTTGCGCTACATCAATAACATACAATGGACCGGTCGCCATTTGATGTAGCGGAAACCGCTACTGATATGTACCATGTTTGTACTCTGAACCGCGTCCATTGATACACCAAATAGTAGATCAGGTTAGGGTAAACTGGTACCAACACAAATGACAATGTTTTGATTGTTCGCTTGGTATTTTTACGTAATCTGTTTGTACGGTTTACTGTGACAGTTGTTGGCGGTAAAACGCAGTGTTACAAATTCATAAATTCTTATTTGGATTTATTTAGTTTTTTTTTATGAAATATTTATTTTGTTAGTGATATATTGGTTCTTTGATTGATTTCTTATTTTTTTTTTCTTGAATTTATGTTTCATCATATTCTTATAGGCATTTATTGGTGGTTTTTTTTTCTTTAATATTTCATGATTGCGTTACTGTGCGAAACTATGGAAACGTGATGTTTTTGTTTAAATAATTGTGATTTTTGCACATACTGAGGAAGGTAAGAATTACATTTATTATTCTTAAATATATTTAATTATTATTAATAATTTCTTTTTTTTTTATTTTAATACTATTCATTTTATATGCATTTTTATTTTTCGTTTTTTGGATTATATTTTAAATATTAATCGTGTAATACATATTATATTTTCAGATGACTGAAAATGAAACACGTATGGAAATTTCTGCTGCCGAAACGGCAGCAGAAATGGCGGTGGGATCAGCAGCAGAAATGGCGGTAGGATCAGCCGCAGCGTCGGCGGTCGTCAGAGTAAGTATTATTTAAAAAAGATTTAATTTTTTATTTATTATGATGCACTTTTGTTGAGGCGGTTTTATAGTTCTGTACAAATAGTGTATGCGTATTCAATGGATTTCGATTTGCTGAGTGCGTTTTTTTTTATGTATACAGAATACCCAGTAAACCGAATTCAAATTTACCGCAATTATTTTAAGTAACTTCAACCTTATAGCATGAACTTGCCTACGATTTTGTATTACATTAATAGTTATTAGAATATACTTTTAAATTGAAGTTGCTAAATATAATTGCAGGAAATTAAAATTTTGTTTACTGGGTAGGGATTATTTTTATTATACGCAATAAAAAATTATGAATTGTAAAGCGACGCTAAGTTAAATAATATTTTGTTGTATCGATTTTCGGTCGGAATATTTTTCCGGATAATAATTTTTAGCGGTTCGGCATTTAAAGTCAAAATTCTTTCATAATCTATAGTGTAGTGTTAGTTATTGTTATATATTGTTTATAGTATGATTATTTTTGTATTATTTTTATAAAAGTTCAGAAAGGGAATAACATACAGAAGAAAAAAAAAGGCGGCGCCCAAAAAAAAAGTAAGTGTTTATTTATAATAAATGTTTGAACGTTTTAATTCGGTAAATATGTACGGATTTTTTGTTTTAATTTCAATAATACATTTTTTTTGCATATTTTCTAAATTTATGTAATAAATAATTCCTGTTTATTTTATAAATGTCTTTTTTTTTCGTAATAGATTCAATCAAAATCCCGTCATCAACAAATATTACGTGGCTACAGGAGCCACGTTCCTTGATTTCTATTATTGAAATAGTCGGATGATTCCGATTCTTAGAATCCGATTCGGAATCGGAAGATCCCGAATCGGATGATTCTAAATCCGTAAAATTTGTACAACGATTTTTATACTAAATAAATCCACGGAAACGTTTGACAGGTATACGTATTCGTATAAATTGTTTGATTTTGGAAATTCTCAATTTTCCGATTTTGACTCGATCATTCCAACTCCGTTTTCCTAACTGACGGGCGGTGTTTGTTGTTTATAGACGCTGTGCGCACTTAAATCACACAGTCACATGCACTCGGTATTAGTAATCTGCAAGATAATTTTATTAAGAAAAAATAGTAAACTTTTGTTGTAAATAAGTTTAATAGAGATTTAGTTACGTATAAAATAAACACCAAATATGATCCGATATTCCACCGTGCTCCGTGTGAATTATTTCGATTATTGAAATCATCAGAATATGTACAACTTATACGAGTATGTCGTGTGGAATATGGAATCGGAATATTATTTCGAATATCATAACCTTTCGATTCGGGTATTCCGATTATTGAAATCATCTGAATATTTACAACACTACTCTTCTTCATCCAAAATATGCGCAATTTTGAAGTGGAAAATCTATCCGGGTGGAAGGCGAATTGAGTAACGAGACATCTGGATAGACGTCATCCCGACGGAGGAGGTAAAGGAGAGTTCCTGGTACTCCGAAAACAATGCGATCTGCGCTAACAACACTTTACAGATTCTAAATGTTACAAGCTCCACGTAACGATGTGTGTATCATTAGTGTACAAAGTGTAGATTCAGTGTTAGTTGTGAACGAAATAAGCCATGTTTACTGAAGACTAGCTTTCGTCATTTCCTACCACAAAAAAGGTGAAAAATCCAGAGCTCATACAGTCACCTAAACAAGGACCCAGTCGTTCCGTTTCAAAATTATCTGGATAAATTAGAAGCAAAAGTGTTGCTGGTAAGTACTATCGTAGTTAATTATATGTGCGCTTTTATATCAATAAAGACAGTATTTACACCAATAACACATACGATTTATCGATCACTGATAAAATTATAACACTGAAGAAATTTTTAGACTCTTACTAAAACATATGAATACCATAAGTTTGTGGACGAAGACAACGTATTTCCCTTACTGTTTTAAAGAAATTTGCCGAGGCGCTTAGCACACAGTCACAAGCAAGTGGGAGCTATTCGGAGTTACTTACTCCGACTTTCAAACAACGTAAAAAGTCTTACTCGATGCATTAAGAAGATAGGAAAACTTTTTGCACATTGAAAAGTTAAAAATGGTACGTTTTGCCAGATGACCACGTGAGCGAGTAGATGAAAACAGAGACAACGGACGTGAAAATTATGTAGAATGTGCTCCTTTGGATACTTTCATCGAAATTATCTACGCAGGCACAGAAAAAGCTGTTTTATGAGAACAGACAAAAACAGGTCACGTGAAAATCACTTGAGTGAAGCTTAACCAACTCTAAATGAAAACCAATGAGAAGGCCAAACTGTTTCCGAATACATTGTTCCGAGGTCAAAAAAGCATGCGAGAATATTCAAAAGGAAATCGACTAACTTACGAATATCGTAGATTATCAGAGAATTTTAAACATAAAAAGGATTGGCGAAATTCAATATTTGACAGTTACAACTTATAACTGTCAAGAGACGGCTACTCAACAACAAGAATTCTGTGAATCTCTTACTGACAGTGAAAAGATAATAATATTTTACAAAAAGTTGCAAACGAGTAGTAACTGCAGGAAATGGAGGTAAACCCGCAGTCGTTTTCGTAATCAAAATCTATTTACTTCTACTTGTGTAAGAAAACAAATGGCCACTATTCTCCAAGTTTTACACATAACGAATGACATGGAACAGTTCTTGAGTTTTGTAAGGCACAATAGATAGACACATGAAGGTTACTATAGATGAAATTCAATTTTTTTTATTTTCTTGGAAATTACTTGCAATAGACTTTTTAATGTATACAACTACAGTAGTATCCTTTTGTTTAGTTTTCAACACGGACTGATGAATACTTATACGAAACAAGTTATTTATTCTTCGTCAAAATTCTTCAAACAATTTGAAAATCTAATTTAAGTTTGCAATACCTCATTTTTTTCAAGAAATCTGACACAAGCAATACTTTTGTAAAAAAAAAAATCGCCAAACTAAATCAAACACTCTCATGCCCGGTAAAATAAACAATAGTTAGCAATTTGTCAGTTGACTCAGAGTTACCTATATTACAGTTAAAAACATCCCCTGGGAGTATCAGCCTAACTACCGGCATACTACAAAAGATTCCTTCTTTGGGAAGCTTCGTAAGAAAAGAATGGAGATTTTAGAGTTGGAAAGAAAAATAAAAGAAGAGGAAATGCAGTTTAAGCAGCATGAACATGCATTATTACTACGTTTATTAGAAAAAGGAAATCATCAAATCATCAAAATTAACAATTAAAATAAAAAAAATAAGTTTACCGAGTTAAATAAATACTTTTGCACAAATAGCTTCTTCGTTGAAATAAACTGTTATAAGATAACACTGAAATAATTGTGTAATATTTTGGGACCTAACTCTATTCTGTAACCTTATCGTTATAAATTTTTGAACATATTCATTCTAATATTCGTTACGTTCGTGAGGTGGTATTATTTACCTTTCGATTTCGTACAGCTAGGTACTATACTAGTAGGCTGTCGTTGTGATAAATGAGATTTTCGAAATTATTATTTTGATATATAAATATATTGAAATGGATGATAATTTGCATTTTTTTTGCTATTGCACATGAAGCTGATAATGCAGAAAAGTTTGTTCAATGTATTAAAGAAATACTAATGTATATAAAAAAAAAATCTCCTTTTATTAGACGTAATATTCGTCTGTTATTTCGTAGCGGCTTGGAATCTATGTAGAATATTGACACCTAACCTCCCTAGCGAAAAAATGAGTGCTGTTCCAGCTGTTTTAAAAATTCTAGCAGCCATATATTTCTTTGTACATGGACCATACCAAGAATGTTTTGATTCTTGTTCATTATTTGGCCTTAGCCAATCTTCTGTCAGTTGAGCCATACAAACAGTATCAACTGCTATATACGACAATTTGCTAAACGCGTGGACACAATTTCTATTGAGTGAAGAAGCTAAACGAATGAAAAAATTAAGATTTTATGAAAAATGTATTTTTTGTAGTGTAAATAGGATGTAATGATTGCACTCACGTTGCTATTGTTGCACCACCTGCATATGATGAACATTTTGCAGGGTTAGCATATATAAATCGCAAGGAATATCATAGCATTAAGGTGCAAATTATTAGTAATGCTGATCATTGCAATCATCAATTTGGTCAACAATATCGAAATTCCATCACCTTCAACAACAATATCATGATGGTATGATAATTTGTGAAATAAACATATATGTTTTAAGGGCAAAGAATAAATTGGATATTGTATGCATTACAACCATGGGTATTTACACCTATTAATGGAGATGCTTCAAATACACTTGAATACTGATATACAAGGCATATAACTACAACAAACTCTGTCGAAAGGTGCATAGGTGTAATGAAAATGAAGTTTCGATGCCTTATTAAAGTTTTATTTCGCGAGGGTTACTCTGGGATTAACACTTTCTTTTTTTATTTTATTTAAAATCTTTTCTTTTGAGCTAGCTAATTATTTTTTTCTTTTTCATTTTAAAATCATTTTAGCATTTTTCTAATACTTGTGTTGGATTTTCTATTCTTGAGAAAGGCAAAAACACAGCTGGCGCTTTTTTTCGGGATTTTATAAAAAATTGGGATAGCAGACACATGTATTTATTTATTTCCATTAATACACAGCAGTATATACTTTTGATTGAGACAGTGACAGACTTAAAAGAACGTTTTTCACAAGAGATTTTAGATTAATTTAACTTGACATTACTGATTCCGAAAAAAGTTTCAGAACTCACCTCAATTGAAATCAGAGAAATGACCAACTGCCTCATCTCGAGGTTTGAAACCATGCTCAGAGGAAGCAAAGAGATAGAAACAATAAAACTAAAAGCGGAAGTGCAGCACTGGCAGCAAAAATGGATTATGCTAAAAACTGATGTGGAAAACTTTCATCACCTCAGACATTCAAATCCTGCGACAAAGATGTATACCCTACAATACACAAACTTCTTCAGATTTTAATTACTCTACCAGTAACTAATGTGCTGAGCGACTCTACGGTACATCAAAACTTGGCTAAGAATAACAATGCTCGAAAAAAAGATTAGCCAGTTTGGCGTTACTCCATATTCATTACGATATTGACATAAAACCACAAAATATTTTTGAAAGATTTTCAAAAATGGGGCAACATAGAATTTTGTTATAAAAATATATAATATTGTGCTTAATAATAATAATAATAATAAAGAATTACACACCAAAGAGGTTCATCAAAAGGAGCAAGAGACTTAATATCAGTTTTAAATGCGTATCTGGCACATTTATTTATTTACAATTAAAATGCTATTCAACGATACAAAACCGTACTTTATTCAGTACTTGACAAGCTGTGAATACTTACACATTGTCCGATCCCCATTTAGATTACACAGGTCAACAAAAAAAAATTTTTTTTTTGAGTCTTTTATTTAGTGATTATTTTCTGATTATATAAATCGAAAAGTAAACAGGAACTCCATTAATAATAAATAAAGTTTGCTTTTGTACTTAATATAATGAAAACTAAATATACGGTGGTTTTGCAAATTTTTTTAAAAGCCGTTGCATTTATGATGCAAGAGAGGGGTGAGAGGGACTGTGGGTGTGAAGTGAGAGGTAGCAGAGTGTCCTGGCAGTATGCGAGTGCGCTTTC
Source organism: Protaetia brevitarsis (assembly GCA_004143645.1). Classification (NCBI taxonomy): domain Eukaryota; kingdom Metazoa; phylum Arthropoda; class Insecta; order Coleoptera; family Scarabaeidae; genus Protaetia; species Protaetia brevitarsis. The sequence goes on from RXPK01000143.1 coordinate 1,461,310, forward strand.
TAGAGGAATAACGTATTTTATGTGTCGCGAGGCCTAAAAATGTCATCGAAAATGTGTAAAAACGACGTGGACTCTTTTTGCTATGTTTGTGGTGAGTTTATTAAAGTGAGAGCCAAAAAATTTAGTTTATCATCAAATAAGAAACTTTGTGAAGCCTATGAAGCTTATTTTAACATGCCCGTACGAAGTCAGAATAAAATATGGGCGCCTCACTTCTCGTGTAATAACTGCAAAAACACTTTAGAAGGTAAGAAAATACACCTTATATTTAAAGTACATTTGTATACCTATTTACATATTTTTAAAATATACATTAAATGCGTCATTTGTTAATGAATGATATTAATTTTTTTTCCAGCCTGGTACCGAGGAGAAAAAAAAAAGATGAAGTTTGCAGTACCAAGAATATGGAGAGAGCCAACTGATCACATCAATGATTGCTATTTTTGTGTTGTTAATCCACGTATGCGTCGTGCTGGAAAAAATGCCAAGAAGATCCAGTATCCAAACCTACCATCAACGTCTGCTCCAGTACCTCACAGTGAAATTTTTCCAGTTCCTTGTAGTCCAAACGTGAAGACTCAAGAGATGGTACCGCTATCACAATTATCTGATAATAGCGAAGGCAGCGAGTACGTAATCGCGACACCATCTATTGAACCACATCTCATTGATGCAGAAGAGTTTAATGACTTAATAAGAGATTTAAACCTTCCTAAAATTAAAGCAGAAATATTAGCTTCACGGCTAAAACAGTGGAATTTGCTCAAGGACAACGTTAAAATAAGTGACCAAAGAAAGCGTCATGAAATGTTTGCTGGGTTTTTCACGAAGGAAGACGGACTGTGTTACTGTAATGATGTGAAAGGTTTGTTTGATGCAATCGGAATCCCTAGCATTTCTTCTGAATGGCGTCTTTTCATCGACAGCTCTACAAGAAGCTTAAAAGCTGTTCTTCTTCATAATGGGAATAAATTTCCATCACTTCCTCTGGCTCATTCTGTAATGCTCAAAGAAAATTACGAAAGCGTTAAAATGGTTCTTCAAGTTTTAAAATATGAACAGTATGCCTGGCCCGTGATAGGGGATTTCAAAATGGTTGGTTTTCTGGTGGGAATGCAAGGGGGATACACTAAATATCCGTGTTACCTTTGCTTATGGGACAGTAGAGCCGATGCACTTCACTACCAGCAGCATTCATGGCCTCAACGGAGCGAGTTTCAAATCGGACAACATAATGTAAAAAATAAACCAATTGTAGAGCCTGATCGTATTTTAATGCCTCCACTGCACATAAAATTAGGACTCATGAAGCAATTCGTAAAGGCTCTTCGTCAAGACTCCGAAGCCTTTCAATATTTAAAAACATTTTTCCCAAAACTGTCAGAGGCTAAAATAAAGCTGGTATTTTCGTCGGTCCACAAATAAAGAAAATAATGGCGAGTGAACATTTTCTTCAGCTCCTGAGTACTCATGAAAAACAAGCGTGGCTCAGCCTTAAAGCAGTCATTCATGGCTTCCTTGGTAACAAGAAGGCCGAGAATTATGACGAGCTTATTTCTAATATGCTTGACAGCTTCAAAGTCATGGGTTGCAGAATGTCACTCAAAGTGCACATGCTACATGCGCACTTGGATAAATTCAAAGATAACTTGGGTGAATATTCAGAAGAGCAAGGGGAACGCTTCCACCAGGATATAATGAACTTTGAACAAAGATATCAAGGACAATATAATGAGAACATGATGGGTGACTACATTTGGATGCTCATACGAGAAAGTTCTGACGATTACACTAGAAAGACTAAAAGTATTCATTTTTAAAGCTACTTTTGTATCATTTTTTTGTATTTTTATGTTTATTTGTGCTGTCTTTTATAATAAAAATTAATTAAAATATATAATTCATAACTTGTTTTAATTTTAAATATGATTAACATTGAAAAATAGACCTTTTCCATAAATGTTGAAATTTCGTTCTGGTATCTACAAAAGCAAACTTTATTAGATAAAAATATTTTTTCTTTCTTTAGTTTGGCATAAGTAATCAAAATCAGAGGTACAGAACTCAGACTCAAAAATCGTGTTGACCTGTGTTATCAATTATTAATCCAATACAAATTAGTTAGTGTTGAATATTTGAACAGTAATGGAGGTTATGGAGGGTATGATAAAGTAAAGTTCTTCGTTGTTGAATGGCTTTTTGAAATGTTATTTAATGTTATAATAAAAAAAACACAAAATCATGTTTGCTTGCTTCTCTTTTTTGTGTATTTGTGTTGTGTATAGTGAGGTAGGGGATCGAGTTCGGCACCATTCAGTGAGCCCTCTACATTATAGCAAATCTTATTAAGATCTTTTTTTGATTTAATGCAGTGTTTTAGAGATATTCCCTTGTCTCAAGATAAAAAACTCACCCAGTATACTGGCCGTGCATAGATGAAGCATCGAGAAAACGTATACAAGCAATTAAAAATTATTGTATTAGATACATTTTCGGTGTTTCAAGATTTCAGAGAGTCTCGCATGCATACATACCACCAGTGTGGTTGGTTAAAAATGAAATATAGTTTTCTTTTACATTCGATAATTTTAACCAAAATCCCTACGTATTTGTATTGAAATATTCAGTTCCGAACAGACGTGCATAACTTGAACGTAAGAAGCAAAGGTATCATAACTCCTCCACTGCACTCTACGGTATTGTTTGAACGATCATTTCATTTAACATATATAAACTCTATAATAATATACCTAAATGGTTAAAATCGTTCTTCATTTCAAAGGTTTAAAAATCAACTATACAATGTTCTGCTTTCTAAGCAATTTCAGCAATTACTTTTTAGAAGTTATTTTCTTTAGTTATCTAGCTATAACTATAGGCAAAATCTCTCTTGCTTCTTCATATTTCACTTTTGTTAGGGTTTAGTGTAAGACTGGTAAGAGATTTTTTTCTCAAACCAAACTACAGGGGCTTTAAGTTAGAGGGGCGTATCAGTAGATATGCTATGCCGGTTCGGGGCCTAGGCAGGCGGCTCAGAACGGGTAAGCAACCGGCTCAGAGCAGGCGGTTCAGAGCAGGTAAGCGGGTAGGCATGCGGGCCGCTGAGTTGCTTAATCTTACAGCTGTCCAAAGATTTTGCAAATAATTATAAATTAACATAGATTGGTTACAAATAAGACAATAAATATAATTCTAAAGTTGCCGCAACGAAGCAACCGACACAACAAATTGAATATGAAATGAAGTTTAGCATGTGAAATTTAGTGATATTGAATTCGTTATGTTACCTAAAATTGCGAGGTTGCTTTGTCTTAACGGGCTTTGACATTAGTGTTCATTTGACGTTTAATCGCTACTATTTTGTGTATTTCATCGTTTTTTGCTAATTATTTCGTTAATTGCCCTCAAAAACTGTTCTTTTTAGAACAAATAGTTACCAATATTGTTGGTTTTGCGATTGAAAATGCCCAAACCGTTGTGTCGGCAGATGAAGGAGTGTATCGCTTCTTTGGTACACTTTTGTGAACAAGAACGTGATACTGGTACGTTATTGATACCATTAACCGCCGTAAGAGAGGTAATACAAATATAATAATGGGTTTTACACTATTTCTAGAATTTCTTTTAATTTCAGCGCGTTGCGGCGATGGCTAATGTAAACGTTAGCACCGTTACATCTGTTTGGCAGTCTCTCAAGAACAATCAAGAACTAAGTTCACCTAAACGGAAACGTTCACGCACTAAACCTGTCACAGCAGTTGATGATGCTTCACAGGTCGCTATTAGAAATACTATCTATCAAATGTATTACTGATTTACTAAATCTTTTAAGTGCTCCATTTATTATTATTATGGATAATGCTCCATACCATAGTACATTAGCATCTAAAGTGCCCAACACTGCTTCTTCAAAAGGTGATATCGAACAATGGTTGTCAAACAATGGAATCAACTACGACAAAACATCTTTAAAAAAGGAATTATTACTCAAAGTCGCCATGTAAGAAATGTTTATACAAATATATGTTTTATTGTTAATGTGCTATTAATTTTTAGGCATAAACCACCAAAAGAATATGTTGCAGATCGGATGGCTGAAGAAGCAGGCCACAAAGTGCTACGTCTTCCTCCATATCATTGCAACTTTAATGCAATTGAGCTGATATGGGGGATAACAAAAAGCTATTACAACAAGCATATTGGTAGGGATGGCAAATCTATGCAGGCACGCCTTAATATGTGGGAGGAAGCACTGAACAATGTCGCAGCAGAAGAATGGTCCAAGTGTATAGATCATGTCGAAAAGGAAATCGAAATGTGTGGAATCGTTGAAATTGGATTCGATAGTACAGACATTGCACCATTTATTATACTTAAATGACAGTGGTTCGGGATGAATCAGATTTTAGTGAAAGCGAAGTATAATTTTTGTAAAATTTATACATATAACTTCAGTATAAAATATTAAGTGCGTGTTGTATGTCTATGTAATCTTTATGATCCATTAAAAAGACATTGTATTATTCTGATACTTTAACTATTAAAAATGTATATTTTACCTAAATATTCTGGTTATTTTATTTTTACAGTTAAAGGAGGATATATGTTTCCATTAAATCACTGACAAGGTATATTAGAAAATAAAACCATACATGTATATGTAGTTTTAGATTATTTTCATGCACTCATTTCACAATACTCATTATCGATGCACAATTTATTAGTTACTGAATGAATTTATTCCATCATATTGTCATAATTATTACTACATGTACTATTTAATTCGAATAATACAATTATTGCTGCACACTAACTGAAAATTAGGATAACTTTTTAAAACGCCACTTATTCAACTACTTTTTAACACTTGAAACATACATAACCTATCCGCCAAACAGTACATATTTGGCATTGATGCTAAAAAAGGCGTCATAGTTATGAATGATGTAAGACGGTTGCTTCGTTGCGGCAACTATAAATACTTTTATAATCTAATCATTTTTTATGTTTAAGTACCTACCAGCCATGATTCTGGTTGGAGAAGGTGGTGGAACCCCTCCACCGGTGGGGTTCCACTATGTCGGAATGGTGATGCAACCAACACCATTGGATCTGTATTGGATGTTACAAGATGGTATGATCGTAGTATGGGCGATCTATTTTTCATAGGTATGAAAACAAGCTAATTAGTTTGCTATGAATATTCTATATTTGTATATGTATATCTGTTTCAGATCGCCAACAAATATAAAATATTTTTTTTAAAAATAAATAGTTTATCTTTCCTTTTTATGTTTTCTTTTTCACCTTTATAAATACATAACATTTTTCAAACTCAAAAACAAAGTTTTAATTGATAAGATACACACAATTCCTTGGGGATACCGCGGTCCAAGATAAATTTCTTGTTTTCTTAGATAAAAATTGATTATATGAAACCGCATTAACGTTTAGCACTAATGAATAGCGTTAAGATACTTTTATTAGTTTTGTTTCTTCTACAGTTGTTGACAGACGTGATATACGTAACATTAACATGAACCAACCAAAAACCTTATACGCGATTTCAAAAGTGTCGATCCTTAATACTATAAACGATATGATTGGTATAATTTTACTATATAAACATTTACCTACATTCATTGTGTTAGAGGTATTCTCTGAATATCCCCTACATAGATGGCGACAGATTTTTAACGATAGTCATAGTGAAGAAGCAGCGAGTGACCTATATAGTTTAGAAGGCTTATTCAGCGGATATGGTGATAAAAAATGTTCACCGGCTTTAAGAAAGGCTATATTAAACTGTAAAAATTGGTACCGAGAGCTGTTAGACCTAACACAAAGTTCTAAGGAGTTTTTCTTTCAATTTCAAACATATAGGCCAAAAGTTTGTTTATGGAGGTATAAATTTATAACAATTATTTAATGTGTAAAGATTGTCATTTACGGGAAATTGATGCGTACCGAAAATTAAACATGCAAGACATTAAACGAACAACAACACATAAACATTTTGAGATTTCACCTGCACAGTTGCATACAATTGTTAAATCTCAACAAGCTTGGTGCAACTACTGCTTTCAAGTACCATTGTTAAAATTATTTTTGCCTGAAGAGTGTTTCACTTTATTTCATACATGTTTCACGTTTAATATAGACGCGTTGGATACGAATGAATCAAACAGATTGAATATATATGAATTAGATGGATTATCTTCTCGTTTAAAAAAAAAAATTTGCCCCTGATGGTTACGAAAGCGATCAGGAAGATGATTAATTCGTATCCAGCGCGTCTATATTAATACTACTTATATATATTCAATTATCCATTTCTGTTTAGTTAAGTGTAGAAATAATTTATACTATTTTATATGTATGTACTATTAGAATTTAATTTAAATATTATCATACACTGTAACATTGAAATTATTAATTATTATTATTTTATAATTTCTATTATATGCATGTACTATTCGAATTTAGATATAAATATCATTATTTATGTATTAATGTCAAAAATAAAATAAATACTATTTCATTAAAAGAAAATCTTTTTTAAATTTAATTGTTACCATTGTTCAATTTCTTTGTGCAGCCCTGAAGAAGATCTTAAATAAAGATCGAAAGCTTGATATAAAAAAGACTACTCTTTTATTTTACCCGTCCAATGGATAATTGTTGTTTATTGTTGCGTTTATGTAAGAAAGTATGCGGTCAACATCGCCGTCATTACCACAAGATATGTTAATATTTCTTAAAACCGATAAAGCCTTATTTGCACCTGCGCAGTAGTCGAAAATGCGTCGTTCTACCAAAAGGACCTTACCTAAGTTTGCGCAGAGGGTGGATTTAGTAGCTTCGCTAGCCGACCTGACACGACCACTAATTATACCTGATTATTTTAAAATTCAGGTATGGTAAAAATGCGTGTAGAACTGTGTGCGATATTCATACACCGTAGCTCTTGTGGCGATGGTGTTGCTTCTTCTAGCGTCTAAGTGGTTGCCTAACCGGACGGCGCACCTACATCAAACGTTCATCATCGGATATCTGCACCCAAAATTTAATAAGACCCTTTTACCCGTCCAATGGATAATTGTTGTTTATTATCGCGTTTATGTAAGACAGTATGCGGTCAACATCGTCGTCATTACCACAAGATATGTTAATATTTCTTAAAACCGATAAAGCCTTATTTGCACCTGCGCAGTAGACGAAAATGTGTCGTTCTACCAAAAGGACCTTACCTAAGTTTGCGCAGAGAACGGATTTAGTAGCTTCGCTACCCCCACTACTGATTTAATAAGGCCCTTTTGAAAATTTGTAAAAAAGTATACTAACGTTATGAGCGTATACGTGTCGTGCACGTGTGGGGGGGGGGGGTATGGCGGGCGTCTCACGGGGTCCGGCTGACGGGGCACGGTTGACGGAGCACGGGGGCCGGTCGACGATGGGCGGAGCACGGGGGCCCCTCTCGACCCTCCACTCCCTCCCTCTCGCTGCGCCTCTCAGCTCTTCAAGAGTGTCACGATGTCACGTGATCACGATGTGAAATCCAAGATGGCGGAAAAGTAGGGTAAGGTGAGGGAAATGGGCGTATGGGGTATTTGGGCGGTCAACTTAAAAAAAAAAAAATGTTTGTGAAAATATGTCTTATTTTGGAACGGTTTTCTGTAAATTTTATTGGTTTTGTATTACTTTCGGTAATAGATGTCGCCACGTTTTTAATTTGACATTTTAAATTTACGGGCAATTCTTAAGTGTCATATTGGGTTTATAACCTCCAATAAAGTGTGTTATTAGGTTTAAAGGGCGGCAGTTTTTTTGTTGAAACGGTAAAGTATATAAGGAAGTTAATTATTTTAAACGCTCTAGTGATACATAAACCCTATATAAAGGACCTGTCTATAAAGTTTTGTTGAATTTTTATTGTTTTAAGAAATAATACAGAGATAAAAAAGTACCTCCCAATTCCCCCGTCCGGGAAATTGGAAGGTACCGAATCGGGGAAATGGGCGGAATTTAACTTATGCTTTATATTTTATTTCAGATCGATATGCCACGAAAATATGTTAAGAAAACCAATCCGAAATATGCTAGAGACGTTTTAATTGCTGCTATGGAAGCAGTAAGCACCGGAACAAGTATTTATGCTGCTTCAAGACAATTTGGTGTACCAGAGTCCACTATTCGAAACAGAATAAAACGAAAGACTCCTGTAACTCGTGTTGGAGCTGGTAGAAGTCGTTTTCTTCCCAGTGATATAGAAAAAGATTTGGCAGATAACGTAATATTGCTGTCTTCCGTTCATAATCCACTTACACGTGGAGAAATTTTAAATACTGTCCATGAGTACTGCAAGCTAAAGAAAATCACAAATCCATTTTCAAAAAAGGCTGACGCCTTACCCGGTGAAGAATTCCTAAGAGGATTTTTTAAGAGACATCCCAATCTTGTCAGTCGAAAAGCAGAAGCGTTACAAGCAGCTCGAGTCAATTGCTCTACGAAAGAGAACTATTCCATATTCTTTGGACTACTAGAAAGAAAGATTAAAGAGCTTAACATTAGTTCTCCAGAACAAATAATTAACTTAGATTGAAACTGGCTATGATACATCACTTGCTACAACAGTAATAGCCAGAAAGGGAACGAAATGTGTATCTCAAAGCAGCCAGGCAGTGGAAAAGACACATTTACAGTGTCGAACAGTAACAGCAAATGGTCACATTTTTCCACCAGTAATAATTTACAACAAGAAAAATTTGTACAATTCGTGGTGCCTGGGAGGCCCTGAAGGCACTGGGTATTTGGTGTCCAAAAATGGATGGCAAGATAAATCAACGTTTTTAAATATTTTGAAGAATTTATTAAATGGACAACCGATTGCAAGAAACCTATTTTGCTTTTGTTTGATGGTCATGGAAGCCATATACAATATGCTGTAAGCAGTTTGGCTTTGCAGAACGACATTCATATATTAACTTTACCAGCGCATTCATCCCAAACCCTTCAACCTCTTGATGTTGCCGTTTTTGGACCAGCAAAAAAAGTGTGGATGAAGATCAAAAGGAATTATTTTAAGAAATCTAACACTAATATCACAAAGGAGGTATTTCCATCCTTAATGAAATAATTAAGAGATGAAGGTGGCTTTCCTAAGGAAATATCATTGCTGTTTCAGGGCCGCTGGGATATGGCCACTAAATCCAAGAAAAGTTTTAGACTCTATGCAAGAGCAAGATGTACTAATAGATTTACACGTAACAGCAGACGAGCCCAGTAATCACCAATTAATAACAATATGATAGACAATGAGCCCGAAATAAGCCGACTACTGTCAAACAGACAACGAACTCCAAAATAAGCCAACTACTTCTCGAATAGACACTGAACTCCAAATTAGGCCGACTACCTCTACAACATTAAACGTAGAACATAACGAAAATAGCTCTTTAGACACATCAACGCTAACGACTGCAACAACACAAGGTAAGCTCGGTGAACCACTGCATTTCGACATTTAGAGATGTTCTATTAAAAACTGTTACGCCAAAATCTCGTTCTATGAATAACAAAAAAGTTAGAATGACTTTTAATAATAAAGTTTTAACAGAAGCTGATGTGTTAGATCAGATGAAAGAAAAAGAATATGAAATTTTGGCAAAAAAAAATAAAAGAATAAGAAACCTCAGAATAGTACTAATGATTAAGTGTAACCAATAAACGAGCCAAAAAAACAATGAAAAAGGTTGACTCCTCAAGTGAAAGTGAAGAAATTTCGTTACACGATTCCTCTGATGACATAAGTCTCTTCTCTGACGAAGATCAAGAAGAAACTCGAGAAGAAAATACAAACTTGGGTGATTTGGAGCTGGGAGGGTATGTTGTGGCAGAGTATGAAAATCGGTGGTACGTTGCAAATATTTTGGATATTAAAAATAAGAACAAGATTTTAAAATTAAAATACATGGAGCCCAAGGGTCCCAATAATTTTGTGTGGCCAAGTAAAAATGACATATTTGACACCCCAATATCAGATATTTTAACGACGGTCAGAACCCCTGTCTCTTGTTAGTAAAAGTTCCTGGGTTTAACCACTGAGGACTACCAGAAAGTGCAAAAACTATGGGTTTACGGGCGTTAAATAGTGTTAATAACATGAAAGTTTTAAAAAACTGACTGAAAAAAAAGGTTTAGGTTGGTCCAAATAGCTTTTTATTTTATTCTTACGTTCCCCGTTGTGTAACGAATAAGACTGATTAGTCAGGGTTATTTTATTTTGTAAAGAGAATTTTAAACTTCTACATTTTCAAAATGGCGAAAGTTACCTATTTTTAAGAATAAATATTTATTTTCGGCTGTTTTTTAATACCAAATAAAATTTCGTTTACGTGAAACTTTATTTTTGTTTTATTCTATACCTGCCAATTGTCCTCTATAAAAATAAATTGCCTGAACAGTGGTTTACAACGATACCTCTAAATTACCCCATGTGGGGGAATTGGGTGTTAAATATTATTTTTTTTTTAAATGTGTTCCAAGCAACTATTTTACGCTTAAACTTTGTATTAACTTTGAAAGTTATGTTACCTACCAACACCCTAGGCTAATTTTTATATTTACAAAAATTTGTAAAAAATATAACAAAATTTTAATTTTACCCTTCCAATTACCCCATCTTACCCTACTTTTAGACCCCTATGTTATTTCTTATGGGATTTTGGCCCCGAACCGGCATAGCATATCTACTCGTATCAACCATTTTGTGCAAATTTGAGCAACTGGAGGTATAAACGGGTTATTATCATTCTCAGGTCAGGACAGAGAGGCGTATGATTTGGGTGACCAGTTTGTGTGCATGGGCAAAAAAAAAGCTAGGCGTATAAAACAAATATGTATTAAGAATCTAGTCAGAGAGGCGTAAGTACATACGCCACTCGTTAGTTTCTAGATCTTACCGGGTCAGAGAGGCGTATTCGTGTTTATCATCAATCCTAACCTCACTTTCTGTCATAAACACATGTTAATTCGTGAGAGTTTAGTGTGTTTATAGTTAAGAGTCAGTGTCAGTAGATTTTGATAATAAGCAATAAATAAATAATCAACTATGTACGGTGGAAAATCTAGGTCTGAATACATATTGCACATGTTAAAACTTCCTGAAGAAAATGGTGAGTAACAATGAATGTATACCTAATATTATTATTGTTGATTATACCTAATTATTACTCTAGGACAGCCATCCTGTTCTTATGCTGCACAACAGGAAGCTGCACCAGACATAAATGAAATTGATTTAATAGAGCAAGAAGACGAAGAATATTATTATGATTCGGATGCTGACCCTGCTTATAAACCCAGCTCGTCTTCGAGCGATGACGGTATAGTAATTAAACAAGTTAAGGTTACAACACAAGTAGTAGCAGATACCGAAAGAAACACTGTAGATTCTAATAAGTTAGAATTGCAACAGAAGAGAGTCAGAGCGAAACGTAGCGCCCCAAATACTTGGATAAAAACTGCGAGGAAACAAAAAAGAAACTTAGGAGTTTCTTACACAACAATTTCAAAAAAAATTAGACTAGAACGAAAATCAAGAAATATAGGAATCGAGTGTCCCTGTTTACGCAAATGTCACCTTGCGATTCCCGATGAAGGTAAATCACAACTTTGCTCTACTTTCTGGCAACTTGGCGATTTGAATAGGCAGCGCGATTTCATTGCAAGTAATGTGATCCATGAAAAATCTGTCAGAAGTCGTGCAGAGAATTCAAGAAGGCATTTTTCTGTTATGTACTTCCTGAAATTTGAAGGAAAAAAAACTCAGGTCTGCAAAAACTTCTTTTTACAAACGTTGGATATTTCCGAAAAGATGATGAGAACAGCTTTAGAAAAAAGCAAGTCGCAATGTTGCTAATATTCCTTCTCCTGATAATCGTGGTAAGCACCGTCCAGGGGTTAAGCATACAGAAGAAGCATTTAAATTCGCAGAGAATCACATCGATTCTTTCCCCCGTGTGCCAGCACATTGGTGTAGGAGAGATACTAAAAAAGATTATCTAGAATTAATTTTAAATAAAGAAAAAATGTATTCACTCTACAAAGAGAAATGTACAGAAATGAACCAAAAACCTATTTCTGCAACATCATAGAGAACTACTGAAAAAAAAAAAATAAGAAATATCAGAAATATCCAAATTTACGGAGTAGTAAGTAATTGCTTAGTAATTTTTACTTAAACTTTATCTATAATATTTTAGAGACGTGACCATGGCTTGTTGAATGTGCCATGCAAGAAAATATAATCCAAGCTGAAATGGCGTTCCAGAGATTTTGTCCAAAAAATTTTAAAATCATTAAGGTTAGTTGGGTCAGATCCAGAAAGGAACCGTATTGTATATGGCGTGTCGAATATAATTTAGACGGTCCTGCGCTATTACCTGGAGAAGGGGATGAATAAAAGAAGAATTTTAATATATTAGAGAAACATCACCCACCAAATACCGCCATTATTAATGTTCACCATTCCAGTAACGCTATTATAGACTACGGTGTAATCTGCGAATGTAACGCACCAAATTTTAAGGTTGCTGTACAAAGCCCCGGACAGTTTTCATTGGGCACATTGCATGGAGATATGGCAAATATGAAGGCAGTAATTGGTAAAACTCCTGTTTACGGCGCGCAAATGTCTTTGCAGAAGTCGCACCAATCAACAACAGTGCGAGCTGATCGTGGTTCCAGTTCAGCTTCACAAGCGATGTTTTTCTGGCTTATGCCACAGCACCAACCATAAATGATTTTTAACACCTGGTTAAGTGATAGATGACTTTTAGCAAAGAACGAACCATCCCTAACACTACCTACTCCAGGATCTTTTGCAAACGATAACCATCCTTCGGTGACAAATGACATTGGAGTTTCACAATTTCTGTATAATAGTATTTCTTAATAAACCAATAAATACAAGAGAAATTATCGTTAAAAATAGTATCCCGCAATATGATACTTTCAATCAGTTAAATAACTCAAAATAGTGTTGGCCAGTCCGGGAATTCCGCGAAATCCGACATTGAAATACAGTGGGAAATGGCAGCCTTTTTCGACACGATGTTCTTGAAAAATGTATTAATACCTAGGGTAACAGAAGGAAATTCTACTTCTAGTCTCTTGGACCTACGAGATACAGAGGTTAGTAACGCGAAGGAAGACAGATAACATCACCGAAATATAAGTCCAGCTACTAAGATACAGCAACATTTGGAAAGCAATACGTCTTCTATATCACGTCCCAGTGAGCCACAAAAATAATTCCAAGAGAGAAGAAGAAACAAAGGAATTCAGGAATTCTTATATATTGAGAAGAAAAAACTTGATTTAATGGAAAGCAAAGAGGACGAGGATGCCCTTTTCTTTAAATCATTACTACCATAGATACAAAACTTGAAAACTACGAATTCGTAATTGAAGACTCTGATGCAAGAAGGGGATATGTGCAAAATTGCGAAAAATGAAATTATTCCGCCTATAGGTAACCAAATATACTCTTTCGCTGTGGTGCAAATATGGTACATGTGCAATGAATAGCCACCGAGTTATAACAGAAAAACACATATCCTGTACGATATCTTGGTGCAAGAATGGTATATGTGGTGTGTACTTATCTCGTTCTCGCACCAGGAATAAATTGTACTATTTAAATGCGCCGCCCATATCCCTTCTATGCACCTGTCGAACGGCCATGTTTGTTTACCAACTAACGAGTGCGTAGTACCGCCGAAGCCGTTTTGTGTCTTCTGTAAGCAGCTGTTATTAAATTATTATGGCAAAAACGTGATGAAAGTGCAGGACCGAGTGCAGGATTAAGTAGTGATAGTGAGCAAGCTGAATGTGAAAGTGAAACAGAGAGTGAGCCCTTTCAGAGTTCGGGTACCGAATACCGATCGAACTCGCCAAACTCGTCTTCTGAGGATGCACTCGTAGAACTCGTAGAAGGACAAGAAACAAGCAAGGCAGGTGTTAAGAAAGAAACGTGATATGAATAGTTGGAAAAGGAACGTGCAAAAGTAAAAGGGCCAAGGGAGAGAGCTATACGTCCATGACCTCAGGAAAATGATGCCGGAACGCAAACAAGGCACTGACTGTAAATGTGATAAAGAGTGTTTGAAAAAGCTTTCTCCAGGTGAAAAAATGAAATACTGACAGCATTTAATGGCCTTGCGGATCAAGGAAAACAAGATTCATACCTATTAAGTTTAATAACAGTTAGCCAGATTAAAAGACGTCGTAAAAATATAATGAACGCCAAATTCAAGTATAGGGTAAATTTTTAGGTATGTGTTTTTGTATTTTTGTATATTCATATTATTATTTTTTTAGCTGAGGAAGGGTCATTTGAGTTACCAGTCTGTAAGCAAGCTCTATGTTTAATCCATGGAATTGGCAAAAAGCGCTTAGAACGTATCGCAAGTCACTTGACAACCAATGTAACCCCTGTCCAAGACAAAAGAGGTAAGCACGCTAATAGGCCAAATATGATTCCGGAACATTTGAAAAAGCAAGTTCATGACCATATTTGAGCTTTCCTAAGCAAATATCGCATTATTCTCGAACAAGAAGCAGTAGACAACATTTGTCTCCCGATTTAAATCTTACAAACATGTACGATCATATACCTCAAACAATTCGAACCAGAAGTTTATAGACTAAAACAAACAAACTGCCGTTAAACCTAAAAATTCCTATGATTTTATGGTCGTTATTTTCGGGAAAATTTCAACATCAGTTTTGGCCATACAAGGAAAGACACGTGCAAGAAATGTGATACATTAGAAAACAGGATTCAGGGTGCAGAATCAGAAGAAGAAAAGAAAAGTTTTGAAACCCAAAAAAAGCTACACATTCTCAAGTCTGAGTGGTTCTACAAGGAACTGAAAGAAAAATCTAAAGAGGCACAAGAAAATGATCACATTGAAGTTTTGTCCTTTGACTTTCAGCAGAACATGCCCCTACCCAAAGTGCCGTCTGGGGATGCATTTTATTTACGTCAGCTATGGTCCACAATTTTTGCGTAACTCGGCGAAAAAAAAATGGGATATTTCTTCATGTATGATGAAACTACCTGTAAAAAAGGCCAACGATGTTTTAAGCTTTTACAATATTACATTGAAAACATACTTGACCCAGATGTAAAGATTCTATACTTGTTTAGTGATAACTGTAGCGCCCAAAATAAAAACCATACCTGGTTCGATTTTTAGCAACTTTGTGTTATACAGAAGATTTGACACAATAGTGCATCGTTTTCCCGGAACCAGGGCATATGTTTTACCTTGCGATAGGTTTTTCGGGATCAATAGTGAAGAAAAAACGTCGTATCGATCGAATTTATTTACCCCAAGAGTATATGGAGATTGTCAAGTCATCTTCCCGAAAATTTCATGTCATTCCTGTTACCCAATCTATGGTATTTAACTACACTGATCATTTGAATTTTTTTTTAATCCGTCCCCAAAATCTGAAACAAAAGAAAAGTTTGCAATTTCCTCCTATCGTGTATTTAAATACACTAAAAATACAGGTGGGGTTGCCTGTAGCGCCGGGGCTAGCGCCGATGCTGCTGTAACACATTTTGTATTGTTGAAAAACACTGCAAACCCTACATTAATTAACGTGACAAAGGCTTATTTAGATAAGTTGCCTTTGAAAGATTTGAAGTATAAAAACGTAATGCAGTTGGCCAATGAATATGTAGGCAAAAGTGATATGCACTTTTACCTGTCTCTTAAATCGGACAAATCCTTAGAAAACCAAGATTCAGCGGTTAGTGAGTCCGATAATAACTCTGATGTAGAATAAAGATTTATTCACTATAACGTTTCTTTTTTAAATTTGAATGTATTTTTGGTTATATTCTTACTTAAAGTATTATGTAGAATAATAAAGAATAAGTTTTATACCAAAGTATTGTACGTTTTGTTCTTATCCTTTCTTGCACCATCTTATATAACAAAGAGTAGAAAGAAGTTCACATATACCTTTCTTGCATCACAAAACTTTTTTCCTAGCCACCTAGTTTATTTGTGCGAGTAAATTTGTCTCATATAGACAAAACTATTAAGCTTTTCCATCTCGACCTGGATTAACATTAAAACCAACACGAAAAAACACAAAGTTTTTTGCCTCTCCTGTAAAATCTAAAAAATGTTACTTATCCCCTTTTTGCATTAGAGTCTTCAATTGTATACAGCAAACTACAACAGATGAAATGTCACACATTCATGACAATACATGTTACCATTTTAATTTCCGTTCACAGTTCATACAATCCACAAACTACTCTAATATTTCGACCTAATGTCACCGAACCACTAAGAGCACGTTCCACTAAACGACCGCAACGATCACATCCCTAACGATCGTAGCCCCGTTCGACTTATGTTTGATCAGTCGATCGACGATATAAGTACAACGATATCCAGTGAGCTAAGGGTGATTTTGTAGGTTATGATGTCCGCTTAAAAAATGGCGAATTTGCCGTGATAAATTTTCGTCGTTTAGTAATGGAAAGATCTTCTACCGACAGTGAGTGTAGTTCGGATGAAGAGTGGGATTCAATAGTACGAAGAAAAGCAAGGCAAAGACGTATTTTACGCCCTAGAGTGGAAGATTAGATTATACCAGAAGAATTGTTGCACAGTACATGGAACATGAGTTTAAAATCCATTTCAGGTAAAAAAAACAAAAGTATTGCTGAGTTTTGTTATCAAATTGCTGAACAGTTAATATTGCAGAGTACATCGAGCAACTTTGAATCTTGTGAGTACTATTTATGGAGACCTTATAAGAAAGGTGAAAGGGTGCCCCCAAGACAACAATTAACGATAGCATTATGGAAAATGTCGAATATGCATTCTTACAGGCAGCAATATAACTATGTATATCAAATGCATGTACATCTAGATTATCTCAATTATTTAGGTCAACTAGAATTTTGTTAACAGTTTGACCCATTAAACTTACCCATCTCCTATAGTATAGTCACGTATAGTTATCTCTGGCGCAAACTGTGCAAATACCAGTTTAAAATGCCTGACACTTGGAAAGCGGAGATTGAGAAATATCAGAAATATCCAAATTTACGGAGTAGTAAGTAATTGCTTAGTAATTTTTACTTAAACTTTATCTATAATATTTTAGAGACGTGACATGGCTTGTTGAATGTTGCCATGCAAGAAAATATAATCCAAGCGAAATGGCGTTCAGAGATTTGTCCAAAAAATTTTAAATCATTAAGGTTAGTTGGGTCAGATCCAGAAGGAACGTATTGTATATGGCGTGTGGAATATAATTTAGACGGTCCTGCGCTATTACCTGGAGAAGGGGATGAATAAAAGAAGAATTTTAATATATTAGAGAAACATCACCCACCAAATACCGCCATTATTAATGTTCACCATTCCAGTAACGCTATTATAGACTACGGTGTAATCTGCGAATGTAACGCACAAATTTAAGTTGCTGTACAAAGCCCCGATCAGTTTTATTGGGCACATTGCATGAGATATGCAAATATGAAGGCAGTAATTGGTAAACTCCTGTTTACGGGCTCGCAAATGTCTTTGCAGAAGTCGCACCAATCAACAACAGTGCGAGCTGATCGTGGTTCCAGTTCAGCTTCACAAGCGATGTTTTTCTGGCTTATGCCATGGCACCAACCATAAATGATTTTTAACACCTGGTTAAGTGATAGATGACTTTTAGCAAAGAACGAACCATCCCTAACACTACCTACTCCAGGACATCTTTTGCAAACGATAACCATCCTTCGGTGACAAATGACATTGGAGTTTCACAATTTCTGTATAATAGTATTTCTTAATAAACCAATAAATACAAGAGAAATTATCGTTAAAAATAGTATCCGCAATATCATCCTCCCGGCCCTAATTTGCGCCCGTCGTTCTTAATTTCCTGCTGGTTTACAATTTCGCTTGATGCGATTCCACCTCTGCCAGCTATTGTCGCGCAATCTGCTGTAATATTCCTTCCATCAACTGGTTACGACGTTGATTCCCAAGCAATAACAATTCAAGCATCTTCGTTATGTTGACACCTGCCATCGGTCTATACCCGTATCTCCATTGCTGTTCGCCGTAGCCATTGTTACCTTCTGTTGAAAAGTTTTTAGCTCATCCATTCGCGCTCACTATTCCCGTACGAATTCTTGATCCCACTTCTGGGCCGCGTTCCGATTTAGAAGATCTTTATTACCGGGGTGTAAATTGGTTGACATCCAGATGTTCTAAATTACCCAACAAATCTGAACGGTCAGGGTGTTGCCGGTAACATAACCAACCTAACTCAAAACAAAATTAGAATTATTTTGACAATACGTAAAAGTGTAATTATAAATGAAATGGATGATTTGTTAAATATATTAGAATTGGATGAAAGTAGCAGTTCCAGTGAAGAAGAAGAAATAGAAATGGAACTTTTCCTGCCTAATCCAGCAAATCTCAGAATACCTTCCAGAATTGAGAATTTTGTGGAAATTACTGTAGAAAATTTCACAAATAAAGAATTTCAAGAAAACTTTAGGATATCAAGAGAAACATTTTTTAATTTATTGCAAAGGTTAACCCCTTCATTAGAAAGAAATGAAGGCTTACGTGGTAGGAACAGGATCCCAGTTTGATCGACAAATATATCTGTTCTCTGGTTATTAGCACTCCAATAGTTACAGGTAAAGTTTAAATCAAGCATTGTGAATAGTTCATAATAAATTTTTGTAAACAGATTTGTAGGTAACCGTTTCAACATGGGCAAGTCATCTTTAAGCACATGTTTCTATCGAGTTGTGCGCGCACTTAATGAAATAGCTCAGAGGTAATTAAATGGCCAACAGTAGGAGATCGAGAACAAATAAGGCAGAATTTCAGAATTATGGGATTACCAGGAGTTATTGGAGCTATTGATGGAACATATGTACCTATCAAAGCACCACATGACAACCTCAGGCATATATTAACGGAAATGCTTCTATGGCATCACTTTGCAGGCCATTTGTTCTCCAAATTTAATGTTTACGGATTGCTTTGCAGGTTATCAAGTTCGTGTCTGATATTAGAATATTTCGAAATTCAGATATATATCATAAATTTATAACGGAAAGGCAAAACTACTTTGGGTATGATGATATATTATCGGCGATAAAGCATACCAATAGCAGGTTGGTGTATAACACCTTATATTGACAGAGTCGTCTGACCGAACGACAAATACAATTCAATACAATACACGCCAGGACACGACAAGTAATTGAACGATCATTTGCCCTTCTTTTTGGTAGATTTCGTAGATTAAAGTATCTGGACATGAATAGGTAGATTAATACCAAGTACAATATTTGCAGCATGTACTTTACATAATATCTGTCTTATGCAACCAGATGATGTATTTGGAGATATGTGAACGAAGGCTTCGCAATTGTCAATAATGGTGAACATGTTGCTGAACGAAGAGCAACAAAATGAGGGACATATCAGACGAGATTATCTGGCTGCAATTTATAGTTTTTAATCTATAAAGTATCATTTGTATGTACCTGCTACTATCATTTTCATATAATAAAAGATCCTTTATTTTCTTAACGAGCTTTTATTTCTTAAATTAAAAAAAACATTCTGTAAAAATAAACATACTTCATTTAAATTAAACTTTAATCAGAACTACAATGTGTGATAATACTATATATTATTCTTCATGGCCCTTATGTACATTGAACATCTTTTCTACCAACGATTCACTAAAAGGTTTGCATTACATATACAATTTATACTAAATTGAATAAAAATGGTACTTTCCTGAACATAGCCTAGGCATTGATGAGCTTTATAAGAAGCATTACATTTTCCTTGATTTCTAACAATATGTAGAAAATTGCAAGCTGATCCTTTAGGATGGGCTTTCTTAACAAATACCAAAATAAAGAAAAGTTGATATAGCACAATGAAATTGTAATTTGTCCTCATGAATTTTTGTAACAAACTTTTAATTATTCTTTAAAATAAAATAACAAAGTGGAGTAAAAAACTAAATGTATGCTACCGTAAATTTTCTAAATCTTTGTACTCTTTATATTGAAAATATGAAAAATAAATCATTTCTACATTGTTCATAATCATAAATTTGATATTTTTCACTCTTCAAGATGTTAAAATGTCTTTTAAAACAGTGACAAGCTCCTTTGCATTGCAATTTTTTCTTTATGACGCTGGTTTTTTCTTCTTCCCGCTTTGTGCTACAGTTTTTTGTCACTTCAACTGTTCCATTTTTTTTCTTTTTTGGGTACACATTGCTCTTTCTCGGAACCTTTTCTTGTTCCTTTGGTAATGTTTCTAAGCTTTGAGGAATGGGTGCATCTTTTATATTGTCAGCTCCTTTACTTGAAGAAGCGACAGCGATTGGAATAATGTTAGGATCTTCCCCAAGAATCCTATCCATCTCGTCAAAATATTCGAACTTTATTGGCTTAGCCCCTGTTTGCCTATCACCCATGTTATCCTTTTTCTCAATATATTTTGCACGTAAATATTTAAATTTATTACGACACTGATCTGTCGTGTGTGTTATCAATTTCATACTAATATTCTGCCATACTTTTTCATTTTTTATAGTAGTAGATTTGAATTGTTGCTTGTATTGTTCATATAAATTTATCAACTGCAAAATTTCATCCCGGGACCAACTACTTTTTATAAGGTTACAATTGCCACTTGTGGTACTCTTACCATTAACTTCAGATTCAAGAGATGTGTCTGATTTACTTTTTACAAGTGATGCATCCGCGTACAATAAAGTCCCAGCTATAATTTTCAATTATGCACATAGCTATCTTTGTAACTATTTATACTGTATTGAAAATAACTTACTCTGTATATGTTGTAATAATACTAACTCTCCATTAAATATAAATCCGCCATTTGGATCTAGCACAGGTTGATATTGTTCACAATCTTCTACTATATTTCCCTCCATTTATGAGAACAGTCAGTTAAAAATAGATAAAAATGTAAATATTATGTCGATTCACTAACAATTTGGAGCACAAGAGCAGATAGCGCCTTTCTACATCATTTTACTATTGTCTTGCCTGTTAATGATCTGACCATAAAATTGCCACAATAACAACAACACGCATAACCTACAACCACCCTACCGCATGACTTAAAATAATACAACCACGAATGCGCATGTCAGATTATTTTCGTCCAACTTTAAACTTGGGTAAGAAGTTGTCATCCGGACGTTATCTGGATGCCTTTCTGAACGGCGTTAAGTTTTAACTTGGGTGAACATCCGATAAATACGAACGTTTTAGTATCAATTTTTTACGTCCGGACAACGCTCGGCGTTAAATCGGAACGCAGCCCTGAAGTTGTAAGCGACGATCGCTGTGGGAATATTTGTCAGATGGTCATTTCCTCTCAAATAAAACACACACACTAACGTAAAATGTAGTTAAAATAAAATACAGCGGCCATTTTCCTTGCTGTTCACTCTCGTAGTAATCTCGTACTTGCTCTCTACAACCTTAAACCAGAGATAAAACTATCTAGAAGTAACTAAATCACAAATAGAAATGCGGCACCAACTTAAAGATAGTATTGCAATTCAAATATTTGAATTTTAAAATTAATACCTCTCATCTGTAATGACCTGTATGTATAATAGCTGGTACATCTGACAACGCTGCTCACATTTAAGCGCCTTTTACACATCAATTTGAAATGGGAGCCGTAAACAGTAGCATTACCGTAGTAATTTATTAAAACAAGATATATGATCGTTTCTGTTAAGAATTCATCTTGGGCATTTCTATGTTTATAAGTTGGCGCTAAATTCCTTTATAAAAAGGTTGGTAGTAGGTTAAAAGAGAATGTAATGGCGTAAAAATAAGTGTGAAGAAGTTGTATCCATTTATATCGTTTTAATGTAGTTTTAATACAATAAATCATTTGTCTTGTGATGTTCTCGTTATATTTAAAAGAATAAATAAAAGGTTATGGGCCCAGACTGTCTGCAGCACAAGTGAGAACAAACTTTCGTTTCTGATTTATTTGAATTTGCAAAAACACAGTACAGAGGTAAAACAACATGGCGTTGGCAAGCAATACAAAAACGTTTTATGTTGAGCAATTGGATGGTAACAATTACCATAATTGAAAGTTCAGGATGGAGATGATACTTGCAGAAAATGGAGTTTTGGAATGTGTTAAGAAACAAGAAAGAGGTGACGGAATAAGTAACGAACAAAAGGTTAAGGATGAAAATCGCGCGAAATCTCTAATTGTGCAAAGTGTAAAAGATACGCAGTTAGAGTGTTTAATAGAAAAAGATGCAGCATACAAAATGTGGACAACATTACAAGAAAAATTTGAAAAAAAAGGGCTACCTGGACAGTTATACTTAAAGAAAAAATTATTGTCAATGAAGTTAAAGGAAGGAGAACCGTTAGAAGATTTTTTAAACAATTTTGAGATCATAATAAGACAGCTGAAGGCCACAGGAGTAAAAATAGAGGAACAAGATATTGTGTGCAATTTGTTATTAACTTTACCAAAATCATACGAAACAGTTGTGACAGTTATAGAAAATTTACCTAGTGAGAACCAAAAATATGACATTGTAAAGCAGAAGTTATTAGGAGAAGATGAGAAAAGACGACTGGGAAGGAAACAAGAACATGCCACAGATGGAGCAGCTTTCTATGTGGGAAAGTCGACGTGTTTTCTTTGTGGGAAGCCCGGACATTTCAAACGGAATTGCAGAGAAGATTCTCAGAAGAGGGTATATGAAAATAAGAGAAATATGATGAGGAGTACAGACAACGAGCAGCAACAACTTTCTGGAAATTCAAATAGTAGATATGACAACCCTCGAGGAAGGGGAAGAACACCATATCGAGGTAGGAATGTAGGATATCAAGGACGAAGTAATTATGTAGAACAGGAACAATAAAGTGACAAGGACGAGAATGATTCAAGGGTGTGTTTTGTAAGTACCACAGATTTTAAAAACAACAGTTGTATAGATAATAAAAATAGAATTACATTTTGTGTAGATTCTGGTTTGCACTGATCACTTGGTAAATGATGAGAATGTATTTTCAGATTTTATGATGTTAGACAAACCAATTAAGATTGCTGTAGCAAAAAAATGAAAATTATTTGTTAGCAATAGGTGTAGGTAATATAAATGTAGTTAGTGTAACTAAGGATAAAAAGATTGATTGTCAAATAAAAAATGTATTTTATGTACCAAATCTCAGATGAAATTTATTATCAGTAAAAAGGTTAGTAATGGCAAATATAAAGATCATATTTTCTGATGACAATGTAAAACTTGTAAGTCATGATCAAGGTTTAATAGGAATAGGAAAAAGACCTAGCTTATATGAGATTGATTTTGAGGTTATAAAGGGCGAATGACAAAATGTAGCTGTAGAGGGAGAAAATAAATTTTTGAAATGGCATAAGAGATATGGACACTTGCATTTTTTGGATCTTGAAGAGTTAATAAAGAAAAGTATGGTAGATGGAATCGAAAAGAATATTCAGATTTGCAAAGTAAATTTTTGTGAACCATGTATAGCAGGGAAAATGTCACGACAACCATTCAAAAGTAGAACAAGAAGTAAACGATTGCTAGAAATTGTACATACAGATATATGTGGTCCAATTACAATAGCTTATGATGGAAGTGAATATTTCATTACATTCATTGATGATTATTCAAATTTTACAGTTACATACTTGTTAAAGCATAAAAGTGAGGCATTTGAAAAATTCAAAGAGTATTTTGAAATGACGAAATCATTGTTTAACTTTTCAATTTCCAAATTAAGGTGTGATAATGGGGGCGAGTATACATCAAAACAATTCAAAGATTTTTGTCGAAACAATGGGGTCATATTGGACTACACAGTGCCGTATACCCCACAACATAACGGAAAGGCAGAAAGAATGAATAGGAGTTTAGTAGAGAGAGGAAGGGCGATGATAAATGAGTCTGGAGTACCGAAGGAACTATGGGGTGAAGCAATTCGATCAGCAGCCTATAGATTGAACAGGGGACCTACAGACGCTGTCAAAAGTAATACAACTCCTGCGGAAATATGGAATGCAAGCAAACCAAATGTAAGTAATCTTAGAGTATTTGGCTGTGTAGCATACACTCATATTCAGAAGGAACAAAGAAACAAATTTTATGCCAAAAGTGAAAAGTGCGTAATGATTGGATATGCACCAAATGGTTATAGATTGTGGGACATCAATCGAAGAAAGGTGATAATTTCAAGAGAATGGTAAAATTCAAATGAAATGAATTTTGGTCAAAACAATATGGTGCAATTCAATTGAAGAAGAGGATAAAGAGGAAGAGGAGATTGGAGAAGAAAGAGAAGAACCGGAAAATAAAAGTGAGGGCAATGATGACAGGAACTGGAGAGACGAAGATAAAAACAGCAGCCGAAATAAAAATCAGAATAGACGTGAAGTGAAGCTACCATCAAAATGCGATAAATATGAATTATACATGGCATATGATGCAATGTGTTTTGTGGAAGATGTACCAACGTCATATGAAGAGTTAGAATACAGGAAAGACAGTAAATTGTGGAAAGATGCAATGAAAAGGGAATTTGATGCATTAGATAAGAATAAAACTTGGAATATGGTTACAAAGTCGAAGGAACTGAAGATTCTGGATACGAAATGGGTGTATACTATAAAACCAATGGAAAAGGATGACAAAGAAAAGTATAAAGCGAGACTAGTCGCAAGAGGTTTTGAGCAAGGAGACTTCAACTATGAAAATTTTATTCGCCAGTTGCAAAGATGTCAACTGTAAGGTTATTACTAAATATAGGTAATCAACTTTCATATAGCCTCAGACAATTAGATGTAAAGTCAGCATTTTTAAATGGAAAACTAGATAAGCCAGTGTATATTTATCCTCCAAAGGGTTTGATTTGTGAATCAGGGAAGGTTTTGAGTTTAAATAAATCTTTATATGGCCTTAAGCAATCGTCAAAATGTTGGAATAATGAAATTAATCAATATTTATTATATTAGGGTTTAAAAGATCAATAATGACTACTGGCTTTATTGTGTAAGCCTTGATAATGACGAATATATTTGTTAATTTACGTAGATGATATTATCGTTACTAGTAAAATGTAGAAACATAAATTTAATAACTTTGAAATTAATGAACCGTTTTGAAATAAAAGACAAAGGGAACCTAAAATATTTTCTTGGCCTCGAAGTAAATTATAATAGAGAACAAGGTATCTTAAGAATTTCACAACCAATGTACATACAAAAATTATTAACAAAATTTGAAAATGTAAAAATGTACCTATATCAAAGTTAGACTAAAGTCAAAAAAACAGAAAAGCCTTATAGGCAGTTGGTTGGTTGTTTAATGTATCTAATGTTATCTACCAAACCAGATATTTGTTTTTCTGTAAATTATTTTAGTCGATATCAAGATAACCCAACAGACGAACTGTGGACACATTTAAAAAGGATTCTTAGGTATTTAAAAACCAATGCGTTTCTAGGATTAGAGTATAGAAGAGAAAAGGAGCAGGACTTAGTTTGTTTTGTTGACTCAGATTGGGGAAACGATGTAATAGACAGAAAGTCCACTACAGGGTTTTTATTCAAGTTATTTGGTAATACAATAAATTGGGCAACAAGGAAACAGCAGTGTGTTGCTTTATCTAGAACTGAGGCAGAATTGATTGCTTTATGTACCTCTGTTAGTGAAGGCCTATGGTTAAGAAAATTAGTAATAGATTTTGATATTAATATTAAGACAATTATATATTACGAAGATAACCAAGGTTGTATTTTCTTAGTCAGTAATCCTGGAAATAACAAAAGGGTAAAACATATAGATTTGAAATATAATTTTGTATATGAAATTTGAAAAAGGATATATTGCTTAAAGTACATTAACAGTGAAATGCAACAAGCAGACATCTTAACTAAAGGTTTGCACAATATCCTTTTTTCAAAGTTTAGGGACTATCTGGGTATTAAGGATTTTAGCGAGGAGGGGTGTTAAGAATTCATCTTGGGCATTTCTATGTTTATAAGTTGGCGCTAAATTCCTTTATAAAAAGGTTGGTAGTAGGTTAAGAGAGAATGTAATGGCGTAAAAATAAGTGTGAAGAAGTTGTATCCATTTATATCGTTTTAATGTAGTTTTAATACAATAAATCATTTGTCTTGTGATGTTCTCGTTATATTTAAAAGAATAAATAAAAGTTTCAACGTAGATAGTTACAAAAGCATTATTTCGGTTAGCACCCAGAATTATCCAGTGTTCTTCTCAAGATCGAGCTGTTATTGCTATGAGGGGCTTGAGGATGCCAGTGGCATCCCAAACATAATTGGTGCCATAGATGGCACCCATATTAAGATTGAGGCGCTAAATGAGAATGCTGCTGACTATGTAAACCGGAATTTCCTATTACGTAAATCGTACCTCTTATTTTCATTAATCTTCGTATTTGCACTATCAACAGTCTTTATTTTCGCAGGCGTTTTTCTATAAATTTTGTGATGTTTCTTTGGTGTCTTCTCATTATTATCACTGGTCATTGTCACTTTTTTCATGTTCTTATCTACCGAGTTTCTATAACTATCTAGAGTCTCCTCACAAACGTTTTGTTGCCGCACAAGCTTTTTCTTCGGATTATTTTTTATCTGTATAGGCTTTATATTGTCCGGAGGTTTAAACTGATAATTTTTTGGGGCAAATTCATATCTCTTGATCGGTTTCCCTTTAATCGTCTTATATATGCTTTGCAAATCATCAACACCAATCTTTACAGACACATGAGTCACTTTAAATAGCGGCTTCGCTTTAGCCTTTCGTTCTTTTAGTTTTCTCTCCTTTTCAGCTTTCCACTGTTGTAACAATTCGTACCGTTTCCTCATTTGTACATCTATCTTTGGCACTTCCTTTACGATTTTTGTAGAAGTTTTTGATGTTTTATACGGTGATAATGGTCCATTAATTAGCCGTTTCTTTGATAACAATTTATCACAGATATTTTTGCGTTCTTCCTTGAGGCTCTCCGACTTAACCTTGGTATTGAGGCGTCTGTAGTCTCAATATAAGAAATACATAATACGTCATCATAATGTCAACGTAGAATACGCGAACTGAAGGTATCAGTGGCGGAGGTGATTTAAATTGACAGAGGTGCTTGAGAGAAAATGCGCGCCAGTAAAGGTGCATCCACACGCTCGGAGTTCGCGAACTCCGAATGTTCGGCAACTACCGAATGTGTGGACGCGAGTATGTCAGTATGAGAGTTTAGTGTGGTAGCATTGAGTGATTAGGTTGGTGTTGGTACAGAAATTATGACTGGTTGTTTTAGGTTGATAGTGATCACCGAGCTTTAATTAATCACTGTTACGCAGGACATTCAGCTTTTAGTCCATGATCAACGTGTATTGCCACGTTCTGAAGTAGCAGAATTTCTAAACAATGAAGAATGGTTCCCTATGAATAGTCATATTATGGGAGATGCTGCCTATGATCTACATAATAATCTTCTGGTGCCAATTAGAAACAATGGGCGTTTGACTGGCAGATAAAAAAAAATATAGACTTTCTTCAGCAAGAACTGTTGTTGAAACTGAAACTGTTGCATCATTTAAAGGAAGACTTCGTAGTTTACTAGATCGCTTGCCAATGACAAGAATAGATTTACTGGCAGAATATATTGTTGCCTGCTGTGTTTCATAACATATGCATTTTAAACAGAGACGAATTTGCTGTCTTAGCTATTGGAGAACAATTACAAGAAAATATCTTGGTAATAGAAGCTCATCATAACCAAGGTAGGCTAGCTGGTATACACAAAAGAGCATACATTACAGACGCTCTTGCTATGGTGTAGTAAAAGTGAATACCATCCTTTTATTTTTAATTAAAAAGTTTTGTGTTTTTAATAACAAAGTTATACGTATACATTCGTTTAATAAAAATATATACTTGAATACCAATTTTTTTATTTGTTGTAAACTTATTTCTTTTTTCTTTATAACAGAATACAAAAATACATATAATAAGTAGGTAACTTTAGTAGTATGTATATATGATAGTGCGCCTGTCCGGTGGGGAATAATGCCCTAAGCCAAGTCAGTTGCATGTCAGCAGGGGTGCAAAGGTGAGATTAGCAAATGAGAGAACTATATAATTCAAGCGGACTAACGCAGCGGCGCTGATGTCAATAGATTAGTGCGCCATCTTGTACTTTTTCTGATCATTCTACTGTTTATTTCGTGTTTTATATTCCTATTCTTGTATTTTATTGTCTATTGCTATTCATTTTTAACTTAATTCTTTTCAATTATTTAGAAGTAGACTATGGGTTTAAAAAAATGTTGTGTGCCTACATGTACCGATACAACAAGTGTTCGTAGGAAATTTTCCGTATACGATGAGGAGGTTAGTATAATCAAAGAATATATTCGAATATATTAAAGCGCCAAACATTTACGATAATATAATTATAATTTTGATTGGTAACAATAGCTTTAACTATCTTATTACAGGTGTACAATATATGGTTAAGAGAATTATATATGGAATTATATTCAATACTCCGGAGAAACTATAGGTACAAGAAGAAGTTTACTGCAATGTCCATTTCTCAAGACACTGTCAACTGGAAGGTTCTCATCGGTTGAGATATCAAAGCTTACCAACTATAAACTTACCTGGTATTTCAAAAAAAACTGTTACTTTAAGAATTGTTTATAAACATATTTTGTAACAGGTTTGATGGTGAACCAAACTTAAAAAAATCGTTATATCTATATTTTAGTGGAGCTGTAGCATTACCGAAAGAGATTTCAAGTGAAACTGCAATAGAGACAAGTGTAATTCAAGGTAAGAATTAGTTACATTATTGACTCTATTATTGTAATTTAAAAATGTTAAATAGTATTTAGATTTTTCACAGTCATCCAGGTTGTAAATTGCAATTAGCAATGTATCATAGATAATTGAAGTATTTACCTTTTATATTTTAGACCCTATCATAAAACCGTCAACATCGTCTTGCTCGAAGCAGTCCTTTGAAGTGTCTATAAGGAATACAGAAAGAAAATCATCACCTAGCCCATTGCTAACAGAAACAATCTCCGAGCCCAAAATAGTAGAAGGTAATAAAATGGTAAACATCGAAGTAGCTATTTCTCTTACAACATATATTTTAGCAGATCCACTGCAGCAGTGTCCTAAACAAGGGAGACCACAAATCATTAAACGAAAACGCAAGCAAAATGATTATTATCAAACCTTCTTTTATTACATATTATTATTGAAAATGTTCCAAAAACATTTTCGTGTACACAACATGCTTTGTTTATTGCAATTACGGATTTCACAGTAAAATTCATGTGCTTAGTATGGACAAAAAATGTAAATGGTATCCTTAAAGGGCAGATTAGTTATAATCTTACAGTGGATAAAATAAAAACAAATGCTTTCCAATATTATACCAGTCACAAACGTAGGAAATGAATGTTATTACTTATGTTAGTATTCTCTTGGCTGTATGCAGGTAACAGTTTTTTAGTTTCTACTTTTTGTGTTAGTTAATAAGTAATATTTTACTTTACTTTTTTGTATTTTTGATAAATAAAGGATTGTTGTTCTATACTTCGTTCTTTTACACAAGATCTACTATATGTTTTAGGTTTCTATTTCGTTTTTGACCAATGTGAGAATTTCAAACCTAGTTTGAAATAAACACCATCCAGTTCTTTATTTACCAACAGTGATAGTATTATCGTCAAAATAATTTAGCGATTCCAAATATTCAATTATATATGAGGTACAAGCAGAACTATATTGCACTTAACATTAATTTTTCAATTTGTTTTCATTTCGTTGACAGAGACAAAATGATTAAAATCAGAACTGAAAAATTTTCTGGCAAGATTTCCATGTTATGGGGTCAAAATTATAGTGTAATCGCAATTTACCAACAAATTTCCACATAAATGCGTGAATATTGCGATTTCACTAAAATTTTGCTCTCATCACTGACATCTTGCCAGAAAATTCCATCCTCTACATGTGCCTAAATTTAACCGGTAAATTGAACTTCCCGCCAGGCATGTAGTACGGGCGGACTTACGCTGCGCGCCACATACTTTCCCTGGTTCGTATATTTGCTAATATCTAGTGGAATTAACCCGTAGCTTAACATCTATAAGTATTTCTTATCTATGCATGTCAGTTCGTACTAGGCATCCGTGCATAAGGGCTGTCGCACAGACATATGGTACCTGTACTTACGTCATTAAACTCATTAATATTAAAGTAAAGTATTAATTATTTAAATAACATTTAATACGCGGAAAGTACCGACATAAAAACATAACAGTGGCGACGAGGTAAAAGAAAATAGAAGAGTTTGGTTTCGGAAAATGGCGACTAGACAGGTGGGAGTAATAAGTGAATTTAATCATCAATCATCGGACTGGACAATTCACGTTTACAAACTGGAGCAATTTTTTATCATCAATGGCATTAAAGAAGATTCAAGAAAGAGAGCCGTTTTATTAAATTCGCTAGCCGAAGTAAGTTATATATTGTTGAAAACATTGTGTGTACCATTTTAATCCTATTCATTACTAATTTGTTAATAATTTTTAAACTCTCTCATAAATTGATACTTCTGTAGCTGACCTGAGGATGCTTGGCTAGAGCGAAACCGGTCGTGTGATACATTTAGGAATTTTTGAGGATCAAGACCTTGGTTTCTTCTTTTTTCCTTTAAAATAGTTAATGTTTGCATTACTATAATATCACTGTTTTAGAGGCATTGGGGATTTTGGTGTTCAGGAAACTACTAGCAAAAAGAAAGGACTCATGGACATTGTTAATAGAAAGGAAGACCAATTAAGAAAATTAAAAAAAGGAATATAAGCGTAGAGCAAACTTTACCTTCGAACAGAACATTAACCGCAATACTCGAACGAGTTTTCTTTAAAGCTGGTATTAATAAGCACTTGTTTCGACATATTAACAATGTGCAATCACTTGTCACCGCATTTTACCCTCATGAAATTTCTTACCCGAATCCAGTATTTATCTCCTTTTAGGCTTTTTTGGTTATACTTAGAGGAAACATGAGCACATGTTTTGAAGATTGGCATTATTTAATTAATATTCCACAGTATACTGGTTATTAGTAGATCTACCTCTAGAATGAATCATTAATCACTCAACAAATCGAAACGAAGGAGCACTTTGACGTAATTACATTTCATCACATGGTTTCAATACATCGTATTTACAAGTTGGCTACTAATCGTATAAAAAGGCTGAACTATTTCGAGTACATCGAATGTGCATTGCTTAACAACATCTCACGTTGTATTTTATCCATCGTATGCGACATATTATCCATTGCAATTAACCTAGGAGAGAATATCGTTAGCAATTCCTATGAATGGTCGAGCCAAGAGCATTTCTACCAACCTCTTGAGCTGTGAATGAGTTTAACTGGTTACCTTCCTCAAGAACACAACACTTGTATACATTTCCTGTGTATTCAACCATTCCTGCCGTTGTATGAACGTCAGCAGAGATTTCCTGTGGGATATTTTGAGTGTGATCACCTCAAACATTAACAAGATACAATGGATGTTGACGACCACATTATCACCATATAGGAAATAGATAAGTACTTTTACTTTCTATATTGTATAAGTTAATGCCTAGTAAGCATACGAGCTCGTTCGATAATTCAAATTAACCTTAAATGTAAGATTCAGATGACAGCTGATCACAAATCTGACTACGTACCTGCATATAAATGCGAATGCATTTGTTTTATTTAAACCGTTTGGCCTTGTAGTATTAACATTGCGTTTAAAGTTCAATCTAAGCATTGTAGTTTAATAACATAGTAGCTTTGTAGTCGGAATTTACCATCTAAGCCTTCGTAGTAACAATTAATAGCTCGCTGTCAGTTTAATGTTTACATATAATACATGTGAAGTTGCCGGTAACCTGAATAGGTGTGAATTTTGTAACATATGCGCGAAATTTTGTACACTGTGCTTCAACCATTATTTCATATATTTATATCGTATTATATTTTATACTTTATTATTGTTATTAAACTTAATATTAGTAAATTTAACTATTTTTATTGCCTCTTACGCTCCCCTCCTGCAGATCCTGTCTGCTGGCGCCCAAATAAAGAAACGAATAAGAACTACAGTAACCCACGACCTTGTGCCACCGAAAAAAGAGCTAAGCTTCGATTTCGAATGCAATCATTTTTGATAATTGCAACGACAAAAAGGAGGAACATTATATTATGATGTAATTGTAAAGCAACTTTATCTGTGTTCCCACTTCACGTAAGAAAATGCTAAAGCTGATGCATGCGTTATATGCAGTTCCCGGGAAGGTAACATAATACCCGTAAGAACTAAGTTACCGGGAGATGATAAGGTCGCTCTATGAAAAGACGCAAGTAAAGATTAACAACTTGTACTTCGATTGAGGCACATGTATTTTTTTTCAACGGTGTAAAAGAAACGGAATAAAAATTGGAAATTCATCTCTAACAACACGTTTTTCATTCCAACCACCTACATGTAAAAGTCATATAAAAAACGATAATGCGTACCTTTTACTATCTTCCGTAAATTACAAATAACTTTTAACTAATTGCCTATTATGTGACTATAAACAAAGGAGCCCACAACACTCAAACTACGAAGTATATTAAATAGAACGTAAATATATCATTAAAGAACTAATAATGAAATAAATTTACGGTAAAAAGTAAACAAATGTATCCAATCCAAAATAATGCACGAATCGTAAAATGGACTGTACCGATGTGATATGGATACAGGGGCGCTATTCTGAACCGAGCGAATAATTTCGTATACGTACAAGTCGAGTGGCCTAAATTCGTAACGAAACAAAATCGGTATTCTTGAACGACAGTCGAGAAAAGGTTCGAAGATCCGAATGAAAACGTACCTGCCTTACTTGAATCTACAATCGGATGTCGTAAACCAATAAACTTGCAGCGAGGGTTCTTTTAAAATTCGAAAATAAGGAAAACATGTGGCGTATACGTGCCTATAACGAAATTTTGAATGTTTTAAATAGACCTATTTAGTTCGTTTCCTTCATTTGCTTTCAGTCATCGCGAAGAATTGTGGTTACTATTATTTGTTGCTAAAAATGGAAAATAAGAAACGTAGCGGTAATATATCACAAGAACAAAAATCCACATTGGTCAATTTCTAAATAACCACCCGGAATTGTAAGTGGAAATTTACCAATGAATTTATTTACAAAACTGCTCAACAATTGTGGGAAAAATATAACTGATCAATTAAATAGTATTCCGGAGCAAACAAAGATTGGCGCCTTGGAGAAGGTAAAATATATGTTTAACGAATAAATATTAGCAATAGTGATAATAGTTGGTGATATTTTAGACATGGCAAGATATAAGAACGGCCATTAAATTAAAATGTAGTAAACATAATAAAGAAATTAATAAAACAGGAGGAGGATACTTGATCCATCACTACAGTATCTGAATGGACTCGCAAATACTAAATTTAATAAAACCTGTATGCACAAATGGACATAACAATAT
Source organism: Protaetia brevitarsis (assembly GCA_004143645.1). Taxonomy (NCBI): domain Eukaryota; kingdom Metazoa; phylum Arthropoda; class Insecta; order Coleoptera; family Scarabaeidae; genus Protaetia; species Protaetia brevitarsis. Next base: position 1,495,055 of record RXPK01000143.1, read on the forward strand.
TTTGAATCACAAGTTGTTTTGTAAGTATTCATTAAATATTGAGTTAAGTATGGTAAGGTAATTAATTTAATTTATAGAATTTTGATGATTCTTTGAGAAAGAGGTAAACCACACTTAGAACAAAGAATTGAGAATCAAATTCCAGAATTAAATGAAGTACCAGCAGCACAAGTAATGACCATATAGAAATACACCACACAAATCAAGCAGCAATATTTTTAAATCAGGTATTTTTGTGGTTTTAGTACTGGTTTTAAATACTGAAGATAAATGTGTTTTAGCTTCTACTAGGTCTAAAAGTGTTTACCGTGCATCAGACGCTGCTTCAACGCTGGCTCGTACAGCAGGAGTTGGCGGAAAAATCTAAATACGCAACCGCAAAATTAGCACTGTTGGATAGGATTGTAGTTTCAAAAGAAAAAAAAAACCCTTTACTAGATGCGCAAAATAAATATTAAAAGAAGGTCCAAGTTCTAAGTGAAATAAGGATGTTATAAATGAGATTTTATTGTAAAAATTGTATACATTTATTAGTTATTAAAGGAACTAACGAAAATAATTTCTAATAACTCGTTCACGTAATCTTCTGCCTTCAACTAAGTTTGGATCAACCCTACCTTGAACATTTATTCTACATTTGGCCGAGGTGCTAATACACCAAATCAATGTCGTTGGGATATCATCAGCTGCATCGGAATATTTTTTGTATACATATTGTGCAATACAACACATGCATTTATTATTTAGAGCATGTCTGTGGATATAATGAAGTACTCGATGTTTAGTAAACAACGAAATCTCATTTTCAAACTCCATTGCATCTTTCAATTAAACATCGGGTTCGCTTATGAGCAATGTTAAATGCTGCTTCTGGTGTACCTGGTTGTGGATCGTCTGGTAAAGGTGTTAAAAGCCATGGTCTCAATGGATAACCAGAGTCACCTGCAATGTGCTTTATGTTATATACTTCAGAAAAAATCATGTTGCCATACCTAACAAATAAAATGAATTATTTCTCGTCTATGCAATTCAACGAGAAATCGTTGTACTTCAGAATTTCTCCAGATGTAGCATCGTTTGTGCTTCCTGGGAATCTTGAGTTCACATTAATTTATTTTTAAGTTTGGGTCACATATCTGAAATGATGCCATTAGTATCCTGTATTTCTTATTCAACGTAAAACAAACCAATTGCACATTGATAGAATGATATTTTTTCGTATTGACATATATCATTTCTGGATATTCTGGATCATTTATTTTTGGAGGAAATATTGCCATGTGTGTGCAATCAATACAGCCAATCACTCCAGGAAAATTATGCTTTCCATAGAATCTAAAATGGGAATAATATTTTATTATACTAGTATAGTGTTTGATAAATACTACTCATTACGAATGTGTTCTAGTTCTTGCATAGTTCGTGGGAAATGAACATATTCATTAAAATATCAGGCCTATTTAAAACATCCACAACATCATGAATAGCTCTGGAAACAGATGACTGACTTACAGCTGTAAAAATATTGCACGCAGCATCCATTTGATAGCTTCCACTGGCACAAAAGCGAAGTGCAATCAACACCTACAAAAATTTACTATACATTATCTATAATTTCTACTGAACATATGTTACACCTACCTTTGTTCTTACATCTAAAGCAGACCTTCGGGTACAACATACAATATAATTTGTCACTATATTGACTAAGTTTTGTACTAAATCTTTCGATAAACGAAATAGTCTTATGAAATGTTCATCAGTCAAGTCTACAAATGGTTTTTTCTCTCGTGAAGAAATTTCTTCGTTGTTTTCTAATGCTTCCGCATTTTCCAAACTTCAATAGCTAACAAATGAGCAATTTCATCAAAAATTTGCCATTTTAAACCACTGGAAAGTTAAGATTAGCTGGGCGAATCAACCGACAGTACAAGCGAAAATTGAAATTGAAGGAAGATTCGGGCGATTCGAGTACCTATTAACCGCCCAATGTATTTCAAGTTCGTATTCGAATAGCGATTTTCGTTTCGTGCGGTTCAGGAATACCGAATTTACTTTCGTATCCGAAAACGGTCACATATTCGTATACGAAAGATTTCCAGCATAGCGCCCCAGACAACGTATACACTATGCATGAGTGTGAGAATATATGCTTACTACCCCTTTAGAAGATACTTAGAAAACGCGCGAGTCAGAAGAGCGTTTCTTGAAATTAGACACTTGTTTATAATGTATATGTATTGTAGACAGTTTAAAATTCGGTATTCAGTGCAATCCCGCAGAGTATAGATTTCTTGTTGCTTTTAGTAGTAAAGTATTACTCTGATAATACATTGGATAAAACATTTAATTACGAAAGTAAATCGCATACATCTTTGTTACACTGTTATAAAACTAGACTTCTGTATAAAAGAAAGTGTTGTGCTATTGTGCAAGTGTGCGCCAGGTTGTCGCCTATTTGATTCGTTCCACCACACGCAGACTAACGAATAGCGATGGACCCTTTTTTTCTATCGTGCTTTTGTATAGATTAAGATCAGTTATACCTTTAGTCTCTTTTATAATTTTCAGTGGTTAAGATTTTAATTGTTTAGAATAAGTGCTTTTGGCAGTTTTACTCAAATTTATTACCAATGGGATGACACTCCAACATGCAATGGGTTTCATCTTAATGGTCACGGAAATAAGATCACCCGTCTCGATGGCGCCAACAAATTTAAGGATACATATGCCACTTTCTCGAGGGATGTCCCCACGAATCCAGCCCTATCATCGTGCATACCTTCGCCACAATGTCTAACGATACCTCAAATACCACTCCTGTTAATAAATCATTACGCGAGTCAGAAGCAATCGAAACACGCGAAGTCATTCCAATCGCCATTTTATTTAAATTCATACACGAATTCGATGGTAGCCGCGATGAATTAACCGCATTCATAACAGATTGCCCAAAATTCTGTAAATACTGCAAGAACAAAGGTCACACAATTGACGAGTGCATAAAACGTGAATATTAGAAGTAACGTAATTCTAATCCACAAAAAAAAACGTGAATCAACCTCGAATAAGCAGGAACAAACGTTCCAAGTGACAACTCTTTGAATTTAGGCAATTATAACGCAACCTTGCTTTCTTGTAATCCTATGTCATACGTTCAAGTCGAATCTCACATTGCAAAAATCGGCATCTTAAAGCTATTAATTGATACAACAGCAAGCAGCTCTATTATTAAAACCGAAAGCCTAAAAGGTAAACACCCTTTAAATAAAAATGAAATGAAAGACATTCAAGGCATCAATAAAGGCTCCTCTAGTAAAACACTAGGCACTATATTCATTGATATTAACGGCAAGGCACACAAATTTCATGTAATTGATCGGCAGAGCAATATACCTCACGACGGTATCCTAGAGCACGACTTTCTCAAGTCTTCTGATTCTGTTGTTGACTTCAAACAAAGGACTCTTAACGAATTCATATACGTTCATGCCTCTATTCTACGTAAGCACTTGTACGTATCAAAAACAAGTCCTAGCGCCCCGTAGCGAGACATTAGTCGAAATGACAATCTTAAATCCCGGAATAAAGGAAGGCATTATCCCTGATATCAAAATATCAGATTCCGTTTTCTTATGCAAAGCAATCACGAAGGACAACTCCAATTCTAAAGCTTAGGCTACAATGCTAAACATGACCGAGTCCAAACAATTGTTAGTTAAGCCTGTCGTAAAATTAGAATCTTTATCAGATCAATCGTTTGTATATTATAATTCTCAAGCTGGTAATCGCAAGCAAAATGTAAACAATTCTATTCAAACAGGACATTTATACTTCGAAGAAAAATCGTCACTTCTCAATATCTGTTCGGAATATAATGACATCCCCGTTAGTTCTAATGTACCCATCTGTGCCAAAACATACAGGTACCCCGAGGTACATAAGGGCGAAGTAAATAGGCAAATCGGCCAGATGTTACGACAGCGAATCATCAGACCATCTGTCTCCCCGTGGTCGTTACCTCTGTGGGTCGTATGATGATGCTTCCGGGAAAATGAAATGGCGTATTGTCGTCGACTACAGAAAGCTCAATGGCGTAACTGTAGGCGACGCATACCCATTACCTAATATCTCTGATATTCTCGACCAACTAAGTTACTGTCAGTATTGCACAACACTCGATCTAGCATCGAGTTTCCACCAAATAAAAACAAAGGAGGAAGACTGTTGCAAAAACCGCTTTTTCTATACCGTTAGGTCACTACGAGTAAACGCGAATGCCCTTCGGTTTGAAAAACACGCCAGCCACATTTCAACAGTTAATAAACAACGCCTTAACCGGGCTAAAAAGTCTTCAGTGTTTTGTGTATTTAGACGATATCGTCATCTACGCTAATTCCTTGTCGGATCATGAACTCAGGCTTCGTAGTGTGTTTCACAGACTCCGCACTAACAATCTAAAAATCTAACCTGACAAATGCGAATTCGTGCGTAGAGAAGTCACTTATTTAGGACATGTAATTTCGGACCAAAATGTCAAACCGAGCCCCGAAAAAATGTCCATCATCAAAGACTTTCCAATTCCGCAAACACCAAAAAATATTAAATCATTCCTAGGTTTAACCGGTTATTATCGCCGTTTTATACCAAATTTCGCTAAAACATCGAAACCCCTCACTAAATTATTAAAAAGAGATGTACCATTCGTCTCGACATCCGATCAACAAACCGCATTCGATTCTCTCCGCACTAATTTAATATTGGAGTCAATTCTAAGGTACCCAGATGCTTCAAATTTCACGATAGGCGCTGTTCTATCTCAGGGAAAGATCGGTGAAGATCTCCCAATCGCATACGCGTCGAGAACTCTTAACAAATCGGAATGTCCTCTACAATAGAAAGAGAATTACTCGCCATCATCTGGGCAACCAAACACTTCAGACCTTACCTATACGATAGGCGTTTCAAAATCGTCACTGACCATCGTCCCTTTACATGGTTATTCTCAGTCAAGGACCCCGATTCAAAATTTGTTCGTTGGCGTCTAAAATTAGACGAATATGATTACGAAATAATCTACAAATCGGGTAAAAGTAATTCTAATGCTGATTGCCTCTCCCGTATCCAACCAGTCCTTCATGCGGAAATCAGTACAGAAACAGTTAATGATTTCTACAAATTCCAGCAAATGTCTGAAGTATGTGAAAATATAAATGCTCATAAAATAAATGTTGCATCAAACGCGCAAAAGGTCCTATCGGTTATTTAATTTCAACAGACGTAGACGAATGCGAAGCTATTTCAATTTCCTACACAGACGTCCGTCAAACGCAAAGACTCAGTGTTTAAACTAAGAAACGATAGAAACGACGAGTACATTACGTTTTCTAAATTAAGGCATTACGATTCATTAAAGTATAATGATTTATTTTACTCTATTCAAAATTTAAAATTCCAATTACTAAAAGACAAGGTTAACGAAATATCTATCGCTTATACCGAAGATAAGTATTCAAACTTAAGGTTCGAAAAAGTAATTTCGATAATCAATTTTATATTCCGAAAGGACACAATTAAAGTCGATTTGTATCGAAATCAATTAAAAACTCCCAATGAGGATGAAATTCAAACCATTTTGAAAGAATTCCACGATGTACCTACCGGTGAACGTCAAGGGTTTTATAAAATGTGCAATCGTATCGCCGAGTACAAATGGTCTAATATGTCAAAGACAATAAGGAGATACATAAAAACTTGCAGGAAGTGCCAGTTAAATAAGAAGTCGAGGAAAACTCTAAAGGTCCCAATGGAAATCACCAGCACTTCGACTCAACCTTTCGAACGTTTAGCTATGGATATAGTAGGTCCTTGCAATACCGAAAATGGCAATAGATACATTCTTACCATGCAAGATGACCTAACCAAATATTCCATTGCGCATCCTATCGAAAATCACGAAGCGAAAACGGTATAAACAGATAAATTAGTTGAAACGATAACGCATTTCGGTATACCGCGTACAATTCTTACCAACCAAGGTAGCGAGTTTATGTCAAATTTATTAAAAGAAGTAACCAAGTTATTTCAAATCAAACATCGGTTTTCGTCAGCCTACCACCCTCAAACTAACGGTGCCCTTGAAAGGTAGCATCCTACTCTTAAAGATTATTTAAAACATTATATAAATGATAAACAAAGCGACTGGGACGCGTATATCAAATTCGCAATGTTCTCGTACAACACCGCTATTCATACTTCTACCAAATTCACTCCTTGTGAACTACTATTCGGACAAAAACCCATTCTTCCAACTGACGTCTTCTTAAAAGACGAATGAACCAAAGTTGGCAAAAGTAAGAAATTATTTGCCGAATGGAAAGGTCCATACAAAATTATTTCGGTCAAAGAACCTAACGCGACAATTAAAATAAGAAGGAATATAATAGTTCATTTTAACCGATTAAAGAAAGCTCATCTTGTTTCAGATGCGGATGCCTCCACATCTCGGTAGGGTTATCGATAACGCCTACATCGAACTCTAGCGGCATCTTTATAGAATGAATGCCAAATTCTATTCAGATACATGGCAAGTCTATATATTCAACATTTCCTTTTCATAAAAAGCAATCTAATTAATCCATATGTAAAGGTCCGCCATTAAGTTTTTTTTCAATAGTGCTTATTTCGGAATGGTAACATTAGCTCATGTCGCATTGACAGAGAATAATTATATATCCTTCGTGAACGATTGGTGTGTATACGATTGAAAACGTGGGAATATTGCGACATTACTTGAAAATCATGGTAATGTTGCAGAATGGTGCGAAAATTGCGTACGGATTATTGGAAAAGAAGAGCACGTAACTCGTATGTTCGTTATCCTGAAAAAGGAAGAATGGATCTCATCGATAAACAAAGCGTGAAAAGCCAAAAACAGTGCCTACACCCAGATATGTGCTAGTGGCAAGAAAGTGTGGTGAGCGCAACTCAATTCACGTCGTTCTCAACAATTGAACATTTCGGAACATCATTGGACGAATTGCATAAAGACCTTGGTATGACGCATAAAAGCACTGGTCAGGAGTTGAGCACGAACATCCAATGCGTTTTCGCTTCGCCAATGGGCGATGACTTACAGAAAAACGATTTGCCAAAAAAAATCATCTTTTCGATGAAGCTCATTTTGATTTGCGGTATGTAAACAAGCAATTGCGCATTTGGGGCACAGAAACCCGCACGATAATTGAAAGCGACGCACACAAACGAGTCACGTTTGGTGGCGGATTTTGGTCAGAGGCATATTGGGGCAATTTTTCTTCGAAAAAGAGCAGGAGTGGCGTTACAGTATGGCGATCGCTATGGCATGTAAGAATTTTGTTCACAAAATTGAGAGAGGATATTGGCAAAATTTGTTTCAACAGGACGGCCTACGTGCCACACAGCGAAGCTACACTCGATGTTTGCGCCCTGTTTTTGAAGTCGCATATCAGCCGCAGAGGTGATGTCGTTTGGCACTCGGAGCGCCATTGCACGTTGAATATTATTTGTGGGTGCGTAAAAATAAGTTTACGCCGAAAGCAGAGACAATGACGCTTTAAGGAAATATTGTGAAGCATTGGTGATCAGCGCCACAATCGATAATGTGTTAAAAATTGGACGTCGTGTAGGCTATGCATGGCAGCCGAGGAGCCTTTGAATGAAATTATTTTATTATTAACCGAAGGATGATTTCAATAAAAAAAGAAATTGAGAATTCAGTAGTTTTTTTTTTATAGCATTTTCAAAAAAAAAAGTTATCTGCGGACCCTTATAAAAACCAAATATGTGGAATCCCAGGTTTAGAAATGAAATTTGCCTGTAACAGCCCTAATTTTGCGATAAGCAATTAATTTAGTTGATAAGAAAGAATCTTAAGCACTAATAAACATTCGCCTCGTCAAAACGCGTCTAACGGCTTGGGACTACTGGAAGTAGGTAACCCGGTCACTAGATGGGCAGATACCACGAACAGTCATCGAAAAATGCAAACACGATAGAATCCAGTTGCTAATGAAAGACAAATCCAATCGTTAAGTCACTATTTCAATTTCAATTCTTAATAGCTCTCTCGACAAAACGAAGAAGCGCTAAACAGTAATATCATGAAATTTAATAAATTCACTAGCAATATTAATATCAATTAGCGTTAGAAACTAATTTAGGTAAGCCACATTTGTTTACTTTACCTAGTAAAGGACTCAGTGAAAATATGAGTATCATAACGCTGTTTTGTTTCCTCGAATAAATTCATCACCTGCTGTATCACGCCAGTTAACTTCATGACGAGTTTCACGCGATACGTGAAATTGTTAATAACGAAAGTCTTTTCCTTCCCCTCTACAGAACAAAATTCTGCGAAATTAGTTGAAATCAGTTAAGCTCGCAGTATATTAACAATCAATTTTAGAATAATATTCGTAGTAAAATCCTTTAACAAATACAGCCGTTGCTTCGACTTGTATAATCTGATCCCCTAACCTATTTCTCATAAAAAAATTGATAACACTTACGCGTGCATCCCAACCTGAATCCCAGTACCTGGCATTGACCGAAAATACGGGTTCAGTATATACAATGAACACTTTAGGAAGGATGTAAAATCACCAACGCCGAATACCTCTTGCGAAGATAAAGAGGTATACTCAGTCACGGCCACCCCAAATGTGAAGTCCTACCGTATCATCATATCACTCCCAATACCCGAGTCCTTGCAATACTCGTGGTAGCTTTAAAAGGTTTGTCAGAGTATGGCACGAGTTCAACCATGACACAATCGATGCGATCTATGTTCTCCGGAGCCCCCTTATTAAAATTCTAGTACCCCGGACTCCCTTAACATAAGCGAGCTCGTCCAGAGACATAGGCATACTCCAGTTGCACAAAGGCTGCAAGCTATTCCTAAAAAATTCTCAATTAACGAACTGAAATATTCAAAATCACACGACCGAATTCTATATTTAATTCCCAACTGTTCCAAATCACGAGGACAACTGTTGCACCGAACATCGTTGTAAATTCCCTAGAATAATATTACTTCCAGCTCATACATTTCACCAACGTCAGATTAGACGATTTGAAATCACCTCCTCATCAACTTGATGGTTTAAATGCCCGAATAATGAAACTTTAAATTAACCCCTCTTATTAGATACGCGAAATTGGTTTTCGCTCATTGTGTCAGTCCTAGCTGGTATCGTAGGTTTTGTAATCAACCTACAAGATCCTGAAATTTCTGCGGGATCATCCAACTTGCCAAGGCTTTGTTCAAGTGCAAGTCGACAACGACCGTCAAGGATGCTTGGTGAAGATATACAATCCAATGCCACAAGCGGAACAGTCCGAAATGCATTCATACAGCCGTCGCTTAATGTGGTGTCGCGTAAAATAGGCAACCATCAAATCAAGTGAGTTACACAATTTAAGAGCTATTACCGCTATTGCTTATTACTCTATCAAAAATATAGCTGCCACCAAAAACAATGCCGGCACTGCCGCCATAATGCTTTTACTATTCCCACCAACTAAAGCGCACCCTTAACGAGCGATTTTTGCATTCGGTTATATCAACTGGAACGATCGGATCATTCAATACCTTAATCAGTATTGCGGAAATCGGCAAATTCCGAAATATGCAGCTATAATAATGCCATATGGTAATACTTGAGCACATAATAGAAGTGTTATAAATAGCGGAGCAACACTTCTCAAAAGAATCATTATCCCAATTATTCAGCTACTGACTTATAGGTGTGTTGCGTGCTTCAATACTATATCCACATGTTACCAAATCTATGGCGTCAAAAAAATATATATCCCATATTAAAATAAATGTCAAAATATTGCAATTTTCTCAAAAGGATTATATATCCTAAAGTTTCTTTTTCAAATGGAATTTAATTTTTGTTTACATAAAATACTGACGAAAATCAGCTCGTTTATTCTTTGAAGTGTATTCACCGAATTAAAGATGATTTAATAGTGTTTTAGTACAGCGAAGCAAAGAAGGAAGTCGAAAAAGGAAGAAGAAAACAAAACAAAAAAGAGAAAGCAAAGCAATTAAGGTAATAGGACGAGAATTTAATAATATGTAACCCTTACTTTTTTTATATTTTAGATATTTCGATCATTTTCCGAATTTGGAAAACTTTGAACGTCCCTGCACACATAAAGGCCTACATATAAATGTTTAAAAATAAGAAGGGCGCGATATAAATTACTGCAAGAAAATAACATTTTTCAAACTGTGGATAAGCATGTTCAAGACAGGAGATTATCATTTTCTGTAAAGTTTCTGATCCAAAGAGGCACAGGAAAAATATAAAAGCCAATTGCCGAAATCAACAACATGTTTATCGGCAAAATACCAAATGGTTACGGAAAATGGGGAACCTACAGAGTGTGCCAAAAAATGTTTTTAAAATGTTTTGGAATTTCTTTTAAAACGGTTGCATACGATTACAAAGAATAATAAGATTTGGACATGACATAAAGGAGAGAAGAGGAGGAGACAGGCGTTCAAAAAAATAATGAAAAAAAAGAAGAGTTTATTGAAACTTCGTGCCACAGAAGTCATTACATATCGCAAGAATCGAAAAATTGATTTGCCCGCCCATTTAATATATAAAAAATGTGGAATTTGTACACATTCCATTGTTGCTGAAAATCACAGGGTAAAATATAGTTTCTTTTATAAAATCTTTTCTGTGATTTGATACATTGGGCTTCGGGTCACCAGCGTCGGTTTGTAGTTCTGTTTTAAAAAAGAAAAATGAACTAAAGAATTGCACTGAATTACAAAAGTTAATTTGATACAGATAAGACTACACAAATGAGAGCAAAAACAATTTTCACTTATTGAATGAACAAAAATAAGAAAATAGTGAGGTATTTTTGTTTCGACCTACAGCAGGTTCAAAATCTGCCTAAACTGCCTGTGGGAGAAGCATATTACTTAAGGCAGCTTTCCTTCGATAATTTATTGTATAACGGATGTCGCAACTTCGTCTCCTTTTTTTACACCTGGACTGAAACCCAAGCGCTAGAGGAGCAAATGAAATTGGATCTGCCATTACAGTTTCTTTAAATTCCCATACTTTTTCGGATAATTGCAAAGTGTTACTTTATTTGCAGACGGGTGTGCAGGGCAAAATAAAAAACTCATTTTTATGTATGCTCTAGCCCTTTGGCTTTGTCAAAAAAGTGCTCCTGTACATTACAAGAAATTACAGTTACGTTTCCGGTTAGAGAGGCACTCCTTTCTGCCACGCGATCGGGTGTTTGGACGTCTTGAAAAGAAGCTTAAGAAAATAGAAGTGATATTGAATTCTGAAGAGTACATGGAAATTTATTAAAGAAGTGGGAACTGTAAAACAGCTAGGAATAGATTGGACAATCAAAGATTTTAAGGCTCTTGATGGAAGTTGAAAAAGTTAAAAGGTTATGACAGACATGAAAAGAATTATATTAAGAAAAGATTCTAAGGGAGTTGTTAAAACAAAAATGGAACCATATTACAGAAACGACGACTTAATAAAAGTTTTGAAATATAACAAAGAAAGGTAAAGTTTTAAGGACTTGAAATGTAAAAGAAAGGTAATGAAAAACCCAGTAAAGGAAGAGAAAAATTAAAAAACCTCAAAACCTTTGCTGTTTATTATACGACGAAAATTGGCAGCGAGAAGAAAAACTTATTTTTTTTTAAAGAATTACTATTGGCATGACACCACACTTAGACTGCTCCACCGCCAAGAAGGAATGAACCTTGTGATTTGCAATGAGGATGATGGTGGTGTTTTTAATATAACAATTAAAATTAATATTGTTTCTAAAAATAATAAATAATTATTATGTACACTTTTTTTTCATAAAGTATATTTCAAAAGAATTTTATCCAACATTTTTTGAGTCAAATAGATTTAATTACATTTTTGTTTCCAAAGGAATTTATCCTAAATAATTAATAAATTAATCAGATTTTGTAAAATGAACTACATCTCTTATTTTTGGATTTGGCTTTACGAAAATGTGTATTACATAATATTACTTTACAAATTTTATTTGCATTATTTAGTTTTGCAGCAATCACAAAACAGCTCTTTTCTCCAATCCTTGAAAAAGGGATAATATTCCTTTTGAAAGTTTGCTCCTCAAATAATATTTTGCTGGTAGATCGGCTTTATACCTTTTCGACTACATGTTTCACAAAACCTTTCGGATTATTTTTTGTGCAAAAAAGTTTATCCACAACGCTCCTTAATGATTCAATCGCTCAAGAACATACTATGTACACCGGTATTATATAGACGTGGGTCTATGGGTTTTGGATTATCGAATACTTCAATTGCTTATTCGGATTAACTTACCCAGTGCGAATTTTACTTTTTACCCGACGCGACCACGTGCCCGCCATTTGTATTTTACCCTTTCAAGATCTAAGGTAATGTGATTTTAGTTTTCTTTATTATTCGGTTTCTCATTTTGGGGTGTTTTAATTATTTTGGGATCCTAATAATACCGTGACCTTCTACCACCTGGACCTAAAAGACCGACTGTTGAATACCATTTTTAAACTACCATCGATTATCAGTACCGGCGTTTTGTAAGTTACTTTTAACATCATCAACACAAGCAGTCTACCTCGCTCAAGAGTAACCTTCAGAATTTAAGAGCCCTGGTAGAATTTTGTGGGTTGGGGTGATTTATACTGCGAGTCGATCGGTGGAGCTGAAAATTCCTCCGACGCCAGGAATCTAGAGGCAACATTTTCACAAGCTACTCGTCGAGGTTCAGACGACAGTGTTTTTTCCTTATTTTTCTTTCTTTAACTCGGGAAACATTTTACCGATTATTTGTTTTATTTTAACTATTAATGTAGCCGTTGTTAACCGTAATGCTACGATAGAATTTATACTCACGCTAACTGTTATTGTATCTTTGATTGCCTAGCGTTAAGGCACGTTTTGGAATTTTAGTTAAAATTATATTTGTTTTCTATGCGGCCTTCAGCATTTAAAATTCTTTCCTTTTTATTGCACGTTCAAATATTTTAGATGAAGGTTTTTTTTCGATAAATCTAAATATTTCTGTAAAGCGCAAAGTGGCAACATACCAACTTGTTAGTTTGGATTTCCGAATACACCCGAATTACAAATACCTTCTTGTTTATTCAAGATATACTGGATGATTTATTTCCAATTGAAACTATACTTGATTATTTATCATTACTCAAATTCCATTGTTACTTTTGAAAATTTTGTTAAACCATTTATAATATTACATCAATACCCTGACGTATAACCGCACGGTTTTCTCGTTTATACGCTATCCTAGAAAGTGTCCCTTTATTCAGAACCAGTGGCGCCTTTAAATATCTTGGTAGTTTAATTTTTCTTGGTTCTACCACGGCCTTCCTACCAAAAAGCTGGCTGCAGCCCCAGGTGACAGGATTACAGCGGAGACTTTAAGACCCCAATGTACACACAATACCTTGGAAATTTTTACCTTTAGTGTTTTCGGTTTGAGAGATTTTTGTTTCTTCAAAAAAAAAAAGGCGTAACATATTCCCAAGCGGAAACTGTAGTGTAGATCTATGAATCTAGTGGATCAAACTAGCTAAATATTCAAAAAAAATAATAGTCTAATATTTATTGGAATATTTTCAAACTAAGTGTTACAAAAATAACACAGTAATAATATACATGTGTATACCATGTAAGCTATATGCTATACTTTTGTTGTTTTAGGTAAATGGACAAATTTTAGAGATGCGTGGATGAAAACCATAAAGAGAGATAAGAATTGTAAAAAGTCAGGGAGTGGTGTTAAAATTGTGAAAAAGTACGTTCATAATGAACAAATACTATTTTTACAAAAAAAAAAAAAAACATCAATGGGAAATGCTGTCTCAAGGATAATACAAGTGGCAACAAATGGTGCACTTGGTGTCGTAGAAAACGAAGACGATACCCAAACGTCACACGAAATACAAAACAAATCACATACAGGCGATATGTCTGGTAGTACATCAAAAAACAAACCAAAAAGAGAAAAATCGACGATTTTCAAAAAACAATTTTAGATGAATACAAAACTAACCCGAAAAAAAACCGCCAAATTATCGCTTACATGAAATGTATATTTTCATCAATTGAAATTTTAAGTAAACTCTATGATGAACTAGAGACTGTGGATAATATGGAGCAGCCCAAGGAACAATAAGATGAAGAACAAGAAATCATGCCGACGGACGCAAGTTTCTGCTGATGATTTGGGTGTTTATATTCCAGTGGTGACAAAATCAACAAGTACATCAAAAGCTAGGAAGAAACATAAGAAACCTGATTAGGCTGAATTGAGATCTTCTAAAGCCAACGAAGGAGAGCAATCTTGTAGTAAAGTGGCTTTCTTCCAAAGTATCATGCCCCATATGCTGACATTTGATTTCAACAATTTCAAATGTTTCAAAACTTACAAGGCAAAAAAGTAATCACTGGGCCTTACGCAACTCATTTTTCTCATCAGTAGTTACCCAGTTATACGTAACGGCCTTTTGTTCAACTGTCAACTCAACTACAACTGAAAACCAGTCTCAACATCTTTCTAACGCATCTAATCAATCTCTTCTTCACGGTGTACAATCCAATATGCATGGCTAAAGTTCTTCAACTTATATCTAAATGCCTAAATTTAACCAATCTCTGCCATCCACAATTGAAAATAACCAAGCACCCTACTATCGCATGTAGAAGAGATGACTTCAACCAGAGATAACTATACTATAGGAGACGGGTAAATTTAATGGGTCAAACTGTTAACAAAAAAACTAGTAGTTACAAGGGACGTTTGTAGGTGGCGCTATAACTCTTGTTTGGTAACAAACTACAGGAAACTATTTTGTTTAGGTACATTAAAAATTCACGTTGCTGGCACTGATCTCACTGGTACGTCAGCCTCTGGTTTTATCCTTCATTTTTGTTTCCGTTCTCCTAAGTAGAAGCACGTTATTTGTATTTTGGTAATTTTGTGGAGTTTCGATTTGCTTGTGATTACTTTTATAATAATTTTTGTTTTCTTTTACTGGTGTTGTATTTATACAGTGCCGGTGGTGGTTTATGTTTACATTTTGACAAACTTTTACTAAAGTGAAATTTATAGGATAATTTAGTGAGTACGTTTTTTTAAATAATACATTGACTTTAATTATACTCTAGTTTTAGGTGTAATTAGTTATTAAAGGCACACAGTTAGATCATAGATTACCATACGTATTCCTTGAGGATATAAAAGGTAGGCTAGCTATATTGTCATGTTTGGATATATAATAATAATTACTACGATTTGTATAGGAATACGGAAGGTAGTCATAAGTTTTGGTGAATTTCATATATAATGTTTAGTCGCAACAAATGTTATTTAAATGTTATTTATGCGCATCTCCCTAAGAAAAATTTCGGCGACATTATCTATCCAGAAACAGATTAAGGTTTGTTTACTATGTTTTATATGTAAAGTGTTACAAATAATTTGAACTACTTGTACTGTAGTACAGTTACTTATAGTAATTTGATAAGTAATATTTTTTTAAAGAGCAACCATGTGATTAAGAGCAATGAATATCAACGATGAGGCAATTCTGTAAGCTGGTATGGGAAAACCTATTATCTGTGGAAAGCATTTTACTGGTAGTGACTATCAAACTGAAGAGAAAATAAAATTAAACACAAGTGCAGTTCCTTCTCTTTTTCTGGTACATTTTCAAGTTATATCAGTTTCTTTTTATATATTGTAAGAGCCGAATGCGGCAACGGACGCGGCCGAACGAAAGGAACGAGCGAAGGAATCGAAGGGCAGGCAGAAAAGGGATCACGGCGGGGAAGGCATTCCAGGCATCGACTTATTGGTGACGGGCGATCTGCTTCGATTCGAATTCGATTCCTTTGTTTATGATCTTAGTTTTGTGGCGAAATAAACGGCGGTTTTACATCCAAATTTATTGTGTTATTTCAACGAGTTTTAACATTTCAGAAGTGGGATAACCAGCTTGTTATTTGTGTTGCGTTGTGGCGTATAATTTCGGTGTTGTGTTTTCTGGCGGGCTGGCGAGGCCATCTTAGACGTTGTCAACCGCGTTGGTATTGAGAGTGGCGACAAAGGCGATAAAGGCGACAGGTTGTACTCATTTATTTACTTATTGCATGTATCGCGTATTACGGCGGTGTAATTAAGCGAGTATATTTTAAGTAATTGGTGGAACATAACCCAATAGGATCGGCGAATTCGTATACGAGGGTTAGTTATAAAGTCAACTGCTTAAGCGTATACGAGGGTTGTTCATTAACATCGTCGCTGTTCATTTGAATTGTTGCAGAGTGGAAAATGGCGCAAGACCACTCATTATCCGAATTAGATTTCGAAATGGAGGAAGGCAATAGCAGCGGCGAGGAAAAGGGCGAACGGCGTGGGCGATGCGACCCAATGATAGTGGTCATGAAGCTCATGGAGAGGCAGACGGCTGCGATAGTGGCCGCGCTGGCAAATAAGGAATCGGTGATTCCTTCTAGTTTGGCGTGTGATGGCACAATCTCACCTAATTTTTAATTGTTTAACCCGTTTTTTTCCAGTGTTCCAGTATTGGAACATGGCGCTTTTCTGTGTACTTAGCAAAAACGGATTACGCGTGCGTGCTTTATTGACACATAACCTTATCTATACACTTGTTGCTTGCTTCCTGTTATGCCGTACATGCAGTTACGAGCTTCTATGCATTTCAGTAAATTTGTAAAGTGTAGTTCTCAAAATGAATAAAACCGATATGAAAAGGTAAGTGAACTATGTAATAACCAGACCTTATTTTTTTCATTCTAACGGTTAGTTTTACTGCCTACATATGTAAGTAACTTCTTATATTGCAAATGTTCAATTTTTATTTTGTCTACTTGTGTTTATGTTTATTTATTTTTATATGTTCCAATTTTGGAACTCCGGGCCTAATATGCAATAACAATTTCAGATCGCTTACAACAGAACAGTTGATGTCTATAATTGAAAGTGAGGATTTTTGGCAAGAATTCAATGCTCAAAGTCTTGATGTTTTCATTACACCTCCAGAAGAAGGAAACGTCAGCGAGGAAGATAGTGACGATGAAGATTCTGGAGAGATGGATCATCTTAGTGGGCGGCAATTGCAGGCACAGGCTACTGCAACGATTCATACCCATTCTGAACGAATCAGATGGAATGAAAACTCTGATGAAAGTGAATATGACGATGAAGACGAAATACTTTAGCACAACTACGTACAAAATTACGAACTCAGCGAATTCCAACTGTACAAAGAAGCTGGAATAAAGTAGACTTAGATGAAAAGTTCATTTTGGTGATTTTGTGAATCAAAAAATTTTACCAGATGCTCCAGATAATCCAGTTAGTTGCTTTGAGCTATTTATAGATGAGGAAGTATGTAATTTCTTAGTGGATATGTTTATAAAGTATGCTAAATCAAAAGGCGATCATGCGTTCACTATGGACGTAGGGGATCTGAAATGTTATATTGCAATACTTTTACTGTCTGGGTACATTCGGCTACCTAGGTGGCGTATGTTGTGGGAATCAAAGACTGAAACATATAATGAAGTCGTCGCGAAGGCAATGAGGAGGAACAGATTCGAACAAATAAAAAAATACACACACTGTGCTGATAATGATAATCTCTTACCAAACGACAAATTTGCTAACTTCGGCCGCTAATATATGATGAATAGCAGATTTTTTTACTTATTCTCAGCTTACTGAACACCTAAGCATCGACGAAAGTATGATCCATATTATGGACGGCATTCCGCAAAACAATTATACGTGGAAAGCCCATTCGCTATGGCTATAAAATGTGGAGTTTATGCGAGCCCAAAGGTATCTTATCCAGTTTCATCCTTATCAAGGTAAGGAACATCGAAATCATACAGACCTAGGCGTTGGTGGCTCGTAGTAATGAATCTTCTATCAAAGCTTCCAAAGAACATACCGTTCAAAATTTATGCTGACCGGTTCTTTTCTTCTTTGCGATTAGTAAAAAAGTTAAAAGAGATAGGATATGGCTACACTGGAACTGTTATGGCGAATAGGATAGAAAAGTGTCCAATATTATTAGAAAAGCGATGAGAAAGAAAGGGGGACATACGATTATTTGACTGATACCAATACTAAATACCACAGTAACATCCTGGAATGACAATCGGGTTGTTCTAACTGTAAGTTCCTGTGATCCAGTTATGCATGTAAACAGGCATTGAGATGGGTTTCGAAGGAAAAAAAAAAAGTGTCCAATTGTTCAACCTGCCGTAATTGCCCAATACAATAAGTTCATGGGTGGCGTAGATCGCATGGACGAAAATATTGACAGATTTCGAGTAGAAATTCGTTCAAAGAAATGGTGGTGGGCTGTTTTCGTTTTTTGTATTGATACTAGTTTGCATAACGCTTGGCAAATATATCGTCGTCAACACAGTAGTGTAGACTACTTGAAGTTTAGAAGGGACGTTGTGCAGGTATACCTAGGAACATATGGTACGCCACCAAGTAATGTGTGGTCGACTAAAACATCAAAACCTATATCCAATAGAGTTCCAGAACTACTTCGATATGATCAAACTAAATCATTGGATTGTTCCTGCAGAAAAACAAAATCGTTGTGCCATTGCAAAAAAAATTCAATAAAAAATGTGAGAAATGCGACGTAAATTTACATGAAGTTTGTTTTAAAAGCTTTCATTTCAAATAATGTATTTGTTTGACCATTTTTAAGTTACTTTGTTATATCTCCAATAAAAATTTATTTTGAAGTTTTTCGTGCTTTATTTCACATACAATTAAACATCGTATACATGAACAGGCCCAGTGTTCCAATATCGGATCATGATGAAAAACAGGAAAGAAAATAAGAAATACATATTTTACTGTTGTATACCTATTTTATACATTATTTCAATTAATAAAATGGATCATTTAACTAAAAACAAAAGAAATAAAAAACTTGGGCAAAAACGGGTTAATGATAGCATTAATGTAGGTTTGTTTTGTAATTAAGTAAGTAGGTTAAGAACAAATAATTAAGTAATGAGGGCCGTGAGTTGCTGCATTTGCAAAACAAGCGTATATAAAGCGTATGCAGTAAATCAAGAGAGAATAGAGTTGAGAATTGTTAATGAGTCGTAGTAAACAATGTATCGACAGTAGAGTAAAATAAATGTAGTTTGTTAATTGTTCCACGGCGTTTTTGTGTCCCTACTTTACGCGTAACACACGAGTTATTACATGGCGATCCTGTCAGCGCGAGTGCCTGCCAGCCCGAGATGATTATAGGCTTATCACATGGAAGGTAGCTAAACTCACATGATCGGAACCCAAGTATCCAAAGAAGAAGAGAAAGACATAATCATCACACAGGCAGGAAACAACGAAGCAGCAGTACTCGAGAACAACTTCAGCAGGACAGAAGTCGTAGCTATAGTAGCAGCATGCTTTGGGGTAGTTCTGGTGACCTTATACGACTGTGCTAGAGGTAAGCGGAATCGAGTGTATAAGAACTTTGTATTTTAAGAATAGTATTTTAGAAAAATTTAGAGAATTATTATTAGAAATTGTAAACTTTAAAAGTAATTTATTAAAAGATAACAGTAGTAGAAAAACGAATTTGCATATTACAATTAAGAAGCTTAGGCAATTAGACGAATTTGAAGAGAAATTAAAAGAATTAGAGTTAAATTGGTTAGAAAGTAAGTTAGAGTCACAGAGTGTAAAAGATTGTATTAAAGATATTGTAAGTAATATCACAAAAGTAAGAATCATACTAGTAGATAGATTAAGTAAGTTAGAATCTTGCAAAATGACAGAGAAATTTGATTTGCGAACCGCAGGTTCACTACTTCCGGTGATGAACGACACGGAAGATGTGACCAAGCAATTAATAGACGCAATAGATTTATACGCAAGCATGCTGGATGAAGTCAGTAAAAAATTATTAATTAAAAATGTTCTAAAGACGAGGCTCTCTGTACGTGCAAAATTGAGGGTTAATGCAACATATGTTTCAATAGAAAATTTATAAACTGATTTAAGGGGCAGCTCTTAACAAAAAGATCAGCAGCAGCTTTATCAATCGAGCTGCACAATGTCAAGCAACAAGACAAATCTATTGAGACATATGGACAGCAGATTGAGGAACTACTAGCTAACTTAAGTATTGCTCAGGCAGATGGTAATATAGAATCACTAACTGTATTACGGTCTGTAAATGAAAAAACAGCGATCACCGCGTTTGCAAACGGCTTAGAGAGCGCAGAGTTAAGAACGATTGTAAAAGCTAGGAATTATATAGCACTAAAAGATGCGATTGCAGGGGCAAAGGACGAGGAAAAAACCAAGTTTTCAGCCAGTGCAAATGTTTTTCATTATAGGAATAATGGTAAACAAAACGGGAGTAACTTTAGAAAAAACAATAAATTTAATAATTCAAATAATTTTATTAGGGGCAACCAAAGCCATCAAAATAGACATTCAAACCTGTAGTCGGCGGGAGCGGCCAGCAGCCGGCGGTGGCGGCTGGAAGCTCCTAGGGTTCCACCCCTACCACACTTGGAATGGCGGCTTCCGATGTGGGTCAGGGTGATTCCAGGCACCGGCAGAGGATTATGGAGAGCAGAGAATTCATAGAATCCGCGGTGAGGCGAGAATGAGTGGCGACATCCTGGATCCGTTTGATCCGGATGAGGGCGATTGCAATGTCGAAAGGTGGATCGGCAAAATAGACCAATTGGACGGGATATATGGCTGGAGCTCTTATGAAAGAACATATTTCGCCCAAGGGAAGCTAAAAGGGGCGGCCAAGAAGTGGTTTAATTACCTCGACGACTACCTGGGACCAGTGGAAGGCCGAATTGAAAAAGGCGTTCTCACGACGCGAGGATTTTGCGACACAGCTGGAGGAGTTGGTAGCGCGGCGAAAGTTGCCCAATGAAACAATATCCAGCTATTTCCATGCCAAGATGGCGTTGTTGGGAAGATGTCGCATTTCAGGCGGAGATGCGGTATCGGTGATCATAAAAGGCCTTCCAGTGGAGCTTAAAGAGGCTGCCCATTCAGCGAGATGTGCGACTCCTTCGGAGTTGTACACCAATTATTTGGCGGGGATCACGGGGTACCAGACGACGGTGGCCCTGAGCACATTGTCTGGCGGAACAAAGAGCGAAGCAGTCCGGCGGAAGGGATCGCCTCTACCGATATTGAAGGGGAAGAGGTTGGCAAGCGGCCGGGGACCGATCACGGGAGTTGTCTGCTACAACTGCCAGGAGGTTGGAAACCACTACAGCAGAGACTGTCCCAAGCCGCGAGTGAAAAGATGCCGAGCATGCCGCACGGAAGGGCACATGGCGAAGGACTGCCCCAGGAAGAGAGAAGGCGCAAGGCGGGTGAACTTAATTGCTCAAACAGACAACTGCTCGGCGGGTGGATTGTTGACGTTTGAAGGAAAATTTTTCACGGAAAATGGGGCGATACCGCTGGTTGCCGAGGTTGGAGTACTAGGACCAGAGGCGAATCAAATTCTGGTTCCAACGTAGGGACAAGAGCCATACGACTGAAGAAGGGGCGAGCGCTGATCCGGTGCGAGAGAAACAACTTTGGCGAACTAATTAAGGTGAGCAGTGTAGCATGTAGGCGTAATTAATGGGGACATTAATATGTTTCAGGATGGCCGAATGTAAGAGCCGAATGCGGCAACGGACGCGGCCGAACGAAAGGGACCAGCGAAGCGATAGAAGGGCAGGCAGAAAAGGGATCACGGCGGGGGAGGCATTCCAAGCATCGACTTATTGGTGACGGGCAATCTGCTTCGATTCCTTTGTTTATCATCTTAGTTTTGTGGCGAAATAAACGGCGGTTTACATCTGAATTTATCGTGTTATTTCAACGAGTTTTAACAATACAATTACTTTTCTAGGATAAAGTTGACCAACCACCAGATCTGCAAATAATTCCTTTAGCAGAACCACATATGCCCAAGGAAAATGTGGAAAAGATGGAACCCCAGCCATCTACATCAAGGGAAGTTCAATTTAATGTTTATGAAGAACAGCAGAAGCCATCTGCTCATCCCGCACTTCATGCAGTATCGCAATTGAAGAGCAAGCATGTTATCATGACTACCAATTTTGAAAATTATTTTTTAAAAAAAGAATTCGAAAGTACCAAGGAAAAAACATCTGATCCTTCCATAAAATTTAGCTATAAAAGTATTTGTAACAATGACAAATTAGTATTATTATATACAGGAATTCCAAATAGTAGTATCCTAAAGTCACTAGTTGATCTGCTATACAACGTTAACGTTAACTTTTTTTATAAATGGAATGTAGAAAACGTAACAAAGGAGGACCAAATTCTTATTACATTAATGAAGTTGCGACAAAATTTTCCCCACGAGGATTTAGCAGTCAGATTTAGTGTATCCCAAAGCACAATTTCCAACATAGTTACAACTTGTATATATGTGATGCACGAAATGCTTTTTAAAAGATTAATGGTAGAAATTCCACATAGAAGTAAAAACAAATTATGCCTTCCAAATCGTTTTAGTACATTTACAAATTGTAGAATTATTATTGATTGTACCGAAATTGCAATGGCTGTGCCTAGGAGCAGCATGTTGAAGCAAAAAGAAACATATAGCTCCTACAAACATCTTAATACATGTAAAGGTCTTGTGGGGGTAACACCCAATGGAGTTGTAACATATGTGTCTGATTTACTGGCTCGACATCAAATAAAAAAATTGTACAAAATTGTGGATTGTTCAGTCAATTAGAAGCTGGAGATTTAGTACTGGCAGACAAAGGTTTTTTAATTAAAGATTGTATGCCACTTGGAGTTGCAGTAAATATTCCGCCATTTTTAAACACTGCGCAATTTACTAAAGCACAAGTACAGCAGGCGGAGAGCACGTGCTAGAATCCATGCGGAACGGGCAATTCGAATGATGAAATCCTTTCGTATACTGTCTCGTATTCCACAAACATTAGTGCAAAATGAGGATGCTGTGGTTCAAGTTGTGGCTGCAATAACAAATTTGCAGTATCCACTTATAAAAAAAGTGGAAAAATATTACTGGGATGAAATGGGTAATTAATATTTGGTGTTATATTTCTATTTTATTATAAATGAAATACACTGTTTATGACTTTATTTGAACGTGTTTTTTTTTTAAATATTTCTACCAAATTTTCATGTTCATTGAATAATCCAAAAACAGTATCAATGTTTTTTAAATGCATTTATTGGTCAATAATTAATATCCTATAACAAAAGGAACAAATTTCGCCGACAACCCAGACAAGTCAACGGAGGAGGACAAAAATCACCAAATTCGGAGACAAGAGGAGAAGAACAAGCATCGCCTCCTCCTCGCGAGAGACTTCTCAACACCGTAAACAAGAACAGAAACGAACAATTTGGAAAGCAAAATTGGAACAAGAAACAACCATGAAATTAGCATTGTAAGTAGATTTAAGTTATTTCTAAGCAGCTTGTTTAGTGAATGTGCGTAAACGATCTAACCCAAAATAAATTGAAATTACCCAAGGGAACACAAAAATGACCACTAATCACCTCCAACCGCAACCTGCTCGCACACCAAATTACCAATTAATAAAATTACAAATCGATATAACCCCAAGTTACAATGGCAATCCACATACTCTAGGTGCCGACTTAAATTCTCCAACCGTAAATAATTTATTACTCAGAGCTATTGTTGTAACCCTGTATAATATTATAACTTCGCACACTAAACGTATGTACGTTACAATGTATGATAGCAGTTTCTTTATCTATTCATTCTCACGAGTGTAACTTAAATTAGAATTATAACTTCTCACAGCTTTTCTAAGAAAAGGCTTCGCATACCATGACAATAGTAGATAGAAGTATGTTTCAATGTCTGAAACTCAATTTTCAAGATGTATAGGGTATTCTAAACTTAATTATTTGTGTCAACAGGAATCACCAATATTATTAACCCATCAACATGAAAATTGTGAGGTGAAACTCTTCCATGCAGTACGTGTAATTCCAGATAATTGTGACAAAAGAGTTATTAATTTAGAACAAAACATTTGGCATCAATTAATTAAAAGCAATTCTTGGATTTTTGTTTTAAATGCTCCAGAGCGAATTACTATCAATTATAAATCTAAAATTTACGACGAAACTGTAAAAGAAGTTAGTGTGCTTCAATTTAGTGACAATTGCAAAGCTTTTACTCAAAGTGCATTATTAATTCCACATAAAAAATTCTCAACAATATTTGAAAATAACGATTTCATTCCTCAGATTGATTTACTTTTTGATTGTTGTGAATCAAATAAAGAAAATGATATAGATGCACTTGATCTAACCACGCTTCATCTCAATCCGAATTTTAAAACTCATTCATTGCATCTGGACGATTTAGAGATAGCAAGTAAAAAATTAGATGAAATCGATAAAGAATTAGATTCAGTTAATAATTGGTTACCTACGTCATGGAACAGTTCATCAAATATTTTAGCTGTAATTTTTATTGTATTAATAACCTTTCTTTTATTTTATTATTGTTGTTGTCGTAGAAATAGTAGAATTCGTAGGCGGTGTTGTGAATCAATACCAGGGATCTGTATAAGAATCAATAACGATACTCGCAACTTGAATAATCCTGAACCTATTAGCATTTCAGAAAATTTCGAACTTACTTCAACTTCGGATCTACGTGATGTAAATGTTACTCGTAGGCCGATTACACTGGTCAACAGTGAAATTGCTTCTTAGGTGAAAGTACCCAATCCCGAATGAATTCAACGTGCTGAACACGAATATCACATTGAAAAAAGTTGATTGGCTCACGTTCCAGAGATATTGACGTTTTGTCCATTGTATAGATGCTATTGCATAATGTAATGCAATTTAGTGAGAAATTACGAAATTTTGCGTCATATTGCATCACCCCTTCATGCAAAGAAGTTAATGCAGCATTTGCTGTAAGTTTCCATTGAGAGTGTTGCGAAATTGATTGCGCAATATCAAGCAATAGCTAATTATAGTTTATTTATAAATGGCCGACGTGACAATTAACTCGTGCAATGTCCGTTCAGTCGCGCATATTTTTCGAAGCTCTAGCATACACAAGTGATTGCTATAGTGTAAGTAACTAAACAGTAGCAATGCCTCGTAACTGTGTTAATAGTGCAAATAACTTCTGTTATATTTGCGGAGAAGTGACATTTGCTGCAAGAAAAAGAACATCAGTGCAACAGTTAAGAAAGCGTATCATTTGTAATTTGGTTGCAAGATAGGCGACCAGGACAAAGACTGGGCCCCACACGTATACTGCCGCACTTGTGCCGTAAATCTTTCACAGTGGCTTAATGGCAAAAGAAAGGCAATGCCATTTGCTGTGCCCATGATTTGGAGGGAGCCCACCAATCACGTTGACGACTGTTATTTCTGTATGGTACCACCAGCTTCTGGAGGCATCACCAAGAAGAAGAAATGGACAGTTGAATACCCTAACATACCATCTGCTCTGCGACCTGTCTCTCATGGCGAAGGACTCCAATTCCAGAACCTCCTACAGATTTTCTATCAGTTCAGACGATGAGGATGGCCATGCGTCGGCGAGTTCTCCTCAACGTGGCAGTAAGGATGATAACTTTTTCGTGCTTTGACGAAACATCTGCACCACATAAAATTACCCAGGATGAAATGAACGATCTTGTTCGCGATTTGGATCTGTCGAAAAGCAAAGCGGAGATACTGGCCTCAAGACTTCGACAGTGGAAATCTTCTGGAACAGAATGTCCGAGTGACTTCATTTCGCACTCGCCATCAGCTCTTCGAATCTTTCTTTAGAAAGAAGAAAGCCTTGTGTTCTGCTGCGATATTGATGTGGTCTACTACAAGCTATCGGTATTGCACATGATCCCCACGAATGGCGGCTGTTTATAGACGCTTCAAAACTGAGCCTAAAGGCGGTTTTGTTGAATAATGGGAACCAGCTTCCATCCATACCTATTGCACATGCGGTCTACATGAAGGAGACTTACGGCAATCTAAAGCAGCTACTGGAGACGATTAACTACAGCAAGTATGGCTGGCAGATATGTTCTGACCTGAAGGTAGTATCTCTGTTGATGGGTTTGCAGCAGGGATATACAAAGTACTGCTGTTTTCTTTGTCTGTGGGACAGCAGAGCAATCGATTTGCACTACATCAAGAAAGACTGGCCTCCGAGAGCATTTTTAACCCTGGAAGAAACGAAATGTACAGCACCCACCATTGCACAGCCACACAAAATCATCATTCCTCCTTTACACATCAAGCTCGGGTCTTGTCAAAAACTTGGTTAAAAGCCATGGATAAGAATGGACCAGCATTCAAGACCTGCATGAAAAATTCCCTCGACTCAGTGAAGCCAAAATTAAAGAGGGCATCTTTGTGGGGCCTCAAATTAGACAGCTCTTCCGAGACCCCAAGTTTGAGGAACTTCTTCAAGGTAAAGAAAAACAGGTTTGGGATGCATTCTATCAAGTGGCAGCAAACTTCCTGGGGAATGACAAGGCAGAAAATTACAAGTTTCTGGTTGAGGATATGTTGGCTTTGTTTCATGAATTCGGCTGCAATATGTCCTTAAAGATCCACTTTCTTGATTCCCACTTAGATTTCTTTTCTGATAACTGCGGGCAGGTCAGCGATGAGCACGGCGAACGCTTTCATCAGGACATTGCCACCATGGAGCAACGGTACCAAGGCAAATGGTCTACGTCAATGCTAGCTGACTATTGTTGGACAATCAGTAGAAATGCTCCACAAGTCCACTACAACGGCAGGCCAAAAGAAGTCGAAAGCCAGACGCAGACTAATGTTTTCTTACCATGTATTATAATATTGACATAAGTACACTTTTTCTGAAATATGCGTAGATTTTGCAGAAAACCTGTAGCCAATTCAGCTTTTTCTTAGTCATTTTCGTGTTCAGCACATTGAATTCATTAAGAAATGACTATTTTCAGCTTGGAAGCATGAACATTTCGAAAATTTGTTGCCCAGTGTTATTGGTAGAAAGAGTACAAAAGATCACTCAAGATTAATGTTCAATCTTTTTTTTTTAAGAAGGGGCTGTTGTAACCCTGTATATTATTATAACTTCGTACACTAAACGTATATAGTACGTTACAATGCATGGTAGCAGTTTCTTTATCTATTCATTCTCACGAGTGTAACTTAATATTAGAATTATAATTTCTGACAGCTTTTCTAAGAAAAGCCTTCGCATACCATGACAATAGTAGATAGAAGTAAGTTTCGATTAAACACCCTAGAAAAAGATATATCTTCCTGTTTTTAAGTTAGCTAGCTTCTCTGAGTTCAAACGTTAATAAATTCACAACTCCTAATTTGGGTCGTTATTTGAACAATTTCCAAACCTTACCCGAGACAAGCCCACAGTTTCGACGGGAACACAACACCATGTTAGCAAACTAACAGGAAGAGCTTTAACTTCGATTGGCTTTCGAACAGAACTGATGACATGGGTAGAAATTAAAAATGCTCTAAATTTATGTTTTGGTGACCAAAGAAATGTCGATTGTCTCTTGCAAGATTTACTTACCCTAAATCCGCATAAGAATGAAACCCCGTACAATTTCGGTATGAGAGTGCAGGATACACGGAGTTTATTAATTGCAAAATTAAACACTTTAGGACTACCGAAAGTTAATAAAAAACGTAAAAATTCAGGAATACGAAGATTTAGCGTTAAAAACTTTTATTCGAGGACTTTCAGGTCAATTACAAAATAATCCCCCCCTACCGGCTAACTTTTGTGTTATATAACATGTTTTGTTAACCCATAACATAACGTTTACACTTAACATATTTCGTATACATATTTGTTGTAAGTGATACCGGCTAAATAGCATGTTAAACTGTTACATGGGTATTTAATTTGTCAGAACCTGACTGCAATCAATATAGTTTCAGAAAGCTATAGAAAAAGATAAACTCTTTCAGAAGTCCAAAGGATAGACAGAAACAGAGGGACGCATTGCATCATATGACATTTTTCCGTTTTTTCTGTCAAGCTGTCAAGTATTTATTGACATAATCTGACACAAGAATACAGTCAAATACAGTGTTTGATTTTGATAAATAAGAAAAAAATAATGGAGGAAGTTAAGAGGCAACAAAAAACTACTCGAGGAGTTATTGAATTTAAAAAAAAAACAGGGTTTTCGAGATATCGTCAAAAAAACGTAAATTTTGATCGAAAATTTTAGCAAATTTCTGCGAAAAATCACCGAGAATTTGAAATAACCCCAACATGTTATACATCAAAATAATCGTCTCTTCGAGAGGACTCGAACGGCACCATCCTCCTAGCGCTTACCGTTCTACGGCCGAACAAAACCCAATGAAATAGTTAAGGTAAAGAATCTGTGGGCAGAGTTTGCAAAAAAAATGACAGCTCTCGGAAATAAGATTCCAAACACTTTTAATTCTAGTGGTACTCTTGTGCATCGGACTCTTCTTTGGAAGCGATCTCTCATTTGTTCTATCAGTGCTCTTACAGTATCTTTATTCAGTCGGAATGGCTTTTAAACGCGGCATCAGGCAAATTAAATGGATTTGATCCGTCTCCAATTTGCTTCCTTTCAAGGTTTAAGATTATGCCTAGAATAACAAGTAATAGAAAAAGAAACTATTTTACGTATAAATAAGGACAATTTAATTTAATTTTTCAATCTGTCCTCTGATATGCCTTTCGAGAGCCTATTCTATGTCTACTTCCATATTCCTGCTATGTTTTTCAGTTTAAATCATACACTAACATAAACTGTTATATATAACGACAGCCCTGCGCCTACCACTTCTATTTTACATGTTACGAATCGAATTACAGATTAGCGTAACAGGCGCGAAACTTGCTAAGTTTTAGACGGTACGAAATTTCATCGATAACATACACTATATCATATTTTGTTATATAACGGATGACATTCATGTTATGTTACTTAGCCGGTAGGGGGAATATTAGATTGAGAAATCCAAATTCGTTAGAAAGAGCAATGTCACTTGTAATTGTAATCACTTGAAGAAGGAAATTTCTGATATAGTCAAAACCGAACAAATTCATTGAACACCCAACCCAATCTAAGTTCGTTAAATAGAATGACACCCCTAAATATTAAATTTTCAAATTTACGAAGCATTCCTGGGGATTTTGGAGCTCGTTTGAACAAAAAAATCGACGCAAATTTGCTCGCCCATATATCGTATAAAGCAACTGCGACGGTAATTATGTCAGGAGTTCTCCTGCATTCATTATACATGTTAGTTTTATCGCAAAATTAAGTTTTTTTTTTATAAATTTTCTCGAAGAACCTACAAACAAAACTTGCACTTGTCGGTTGTAATGTACTTACCTTTTTGCACAATCTAATTCAGTGCACCCTAGCGTAATAAGTCCTAAACAATATATTGAAGAATCAGCTGGTGAAACTACATATTGATTCGATACCTTGAGAAGTTGGACACTACTCAAGAGCCTAGTCAAACAAAGAACATATAAGCCCAGATCTAAATCTAAAGCTCTATTTACACACAACAGTGACGTGACCGTACCGTACTGCCGGTGACCGTCATAAATAATATCGTTCTGTGTGATTGAAACCAGACATCCACACATATCCGACACAGTGCCGATTTTTTGCTCGCAGTGTCCGTAACGACACCGTACCGTGAAATTTGAAATCGGTGGCAACGATATTTTAACTTTTCACTGCCGTTGGTTTAGTAGTAAGATAATCGCCAGAAGAAGCGAAACGCGTTGCGATAAATACATTTGTGAAAATTAAAAGTTGCCTTTTATCATTTAGTCATGATGAATGACGAAAATTTAATAGAGTTAGTTAGGAAATTATAAAGTTTAATATGATTTATCTCATTTCTAAATATATGATGTAAATTATAAGCAGGAAATTTGGAAGAAAATAGCTAAAGAGATCAAATCAGATGGTAAGTGATCTTTTATTTATATATAGGAATTCATCTACTTAAAACAAAATTGTACCCCCAAATCTATTTTAAAGTAAATATTATACCTATTCATTTGATAAAATCGTACTAAAGTTTAAGAAAAAAAATCGTAATTATAATTATATACATATACAACAAACACAACTAAGATATTCTGCCTTGCTGCCATGGTACAGATTCCAACCTCAGAACCAAAATAATCTCTGAAAAGGTCTCTCACACGAACGCGTCATTTGTAGCATTTCCACCTTGCGGAGGTAGATTTTACAGCTGTTCATCATTCCAGATTCACTCATAATCGTACTGTCATTTGTTGTTTGGTAATGGATATTTGTTTCCGTCAAACTTTTTTATAAAATTATGTAAAATACAGGTTGTAAGTATTATATTATCTACGTTTTCGGGTTTCGCCTGAATTCGTCTGTTATATATACGAAATTTTTGTGACAAAATGCCAAATGCGTTCTCAACTAATTCTTCTGCCAGACATAGGCGATAATGAAAATACGTCTACCATTATCCAAATCCTGTCCAGGATATGGCCTCATCAAATAAGTTTTAAAGGGAACGCTTCATCACCTAGAATCACATATGGCGCTTCAGTTGTTGTGCCTGGTAAAGCTGTGTTGCCAGGAACAGATAGAGTGCCTTTTGAAGTTTTTGACCTAAATGAGAGTTCGCAAAATTCCACCATCGCTGTTTTTTCCGTAAGCTCCAACATCAACAGCAATGAAATTGTAATGCGCGTCAACCAACGCCAACAAAACAATTGAAAATGTCTTCTTATAATTGAAGTACAGCGACCACTGTTTGCGGGAGCTTGTATGACAATATGCTTTCCATCTAAAGCTCCTAAAACAGTTTGGAAAATTCCATAAGCGCATTAAAATCAGTTTGCAATCAATTTCCACATTTCTTCTGTGGGTTTGGCATCACCTCATTCATGAAGTTGGTCTATTATTATTTTGCAAGTTTCTGTGACGATTTTATGCACGTTGAATGTTCCTAAACGGTAACTGAAAGATATTGTTTTAAGAGAATCCCCTGTTGCAAGGTACCTGCACAAAAATTCGTTTTTTCAAATAGAAACTACGTACTCTTTTCTTAACATTTTTCGTTTACTTTTTTAGTGTCATCATGTAAAACTAGATGGGCAAACATAAGAGACAATTACCGAAAATCAACAAAAAAATTTAAAACGACGATGGACAAGGTGCAAAGTCAGTAAAACTATATAAATATTCCGACCAATTGAGTTTTCTGAATAAATATTTTCAAGAGAGGGAAACTAAGGGAAACATAGAGAGTCCAACAAACACATTGGCAATAAATGAAGAAAATAGCGTAGAACCACACAGAGTGACGCGGAGGATGAGCTTAGTAATGCCGACGATATCACATTATTGGACATGATGTGCAAAGTCAGGCATTGCCATCACAATGTGATACAGATGTTCCTTCAGTTTCGAAGGACCGGCGCCGATCACAAGGAAGCGATCAATTAAAGGTCAGACTCCTACAAAAACAGCGTCCGCTAAACATTGATGGAGTACCTTATTAAGCAACGAAAAGAAAGTAAGCACCATCACAAATACACCACCACATCCTGTCGATGCATTTTTAGCTGGCGTTGCCCCGTCTTTGAAAACACTGACTCCCTATTATTTACATATGGCTAAATCTGAAATATTTGCGAGCGTACAGAAGTACGAATTGAAAATGTTGACACAACAACACCAATATGGAAGACTTATCATACCACATCTCCACAGGATATTATCATGGACGTTCATCCACATCCACAACTTCTACCCCATTGCTATCGCCAGCTTCGCAAATTCTAGAAGATACTACAATGTTTGACAACCAAGGATACCCACCCCTGCAAAATTTTTCTCAACATTTTGGAGCAAACTAACCGTTTTTTTTTTTAATAAAATAATAAAGCATTTTAAATACATCATATACTTGTTGCACTTACCTTAAACATACTGATAGCCGTTCCCTTGGTGATATTGCTTTCCTCCAGTGAGTATCTTGTTTTCTTAAATTATTTTCTATCTTGTTCAGTAATATAGTAAAGCAGCCTTCAGACATTCTAAAATACTCAAAAAATTTCCTATCGTCTGCAATTAACTCCTTGTATAAAGTTATAAAATTCTCCTTCGCTTTCCCTATTTTTCCATGCATTATGTACCCACATCCGTCTTTTCTTCTGATGTAACACATTTTCTTCTTCATCCATTACTATTGCGATTATTGCCAGCTCTGTGTCTGTAAAGTTTGCCATTTCGAATGTCACTGAAGACCATCTGAAGACAAAACACTGATATATGTGAATATACGTCACCGACACAACACCGTTACCACTGTCACGGACCGGTCACGGTACGGTCACGTCACTGTTGTGTGTAAATAGAGCTTAAACCGACTGTTCAGAGCTTTCGAAGAGATATGTCCTCTCTCTACTGTTACATACAAATATTATGTTTCCATTTTTAAGAAAGATTTTCCTAATCTTTGTTTTCGTCGTGCACGACAGGATACTTGCAGTTTATGCGATAAACTGCAGTGTGAAATACGAGCAAAGATTGCATCAAGTTGTGAGGCTCAAAATACTAAATATTAAATTTTCAAATTTCAGTGCACCTAAATTTAATATTAACCCTCCTAGACATTAATAATCCGCCTATCCGAACTCAATTACCATTTTCAACACCGGTAAGACCTGTTGTACATCCCCCTCATAACGCACATCCATACGTGAGACCTGATAATTTTAACAACTTTAACAATTTTAATAATAACGCTTCTGGATATATTTTTAATAATACCAGACCCCATTTTTATAACCAACCTTCCTTTACTCCGAGACCACAATTTCAATTTAATAATTGACCACCAACTTACCAACAAAATACCAATCAAACAAGACTACCGCCTCCTGAACCAATGGATACTTCTACCATAAAATCTTTAAATAATAAATCATCTGCAAGATCTCATAACCAAGAAATTCACGTCGGACAGAGTCGCTTCGCGTGCAAGTGCCCCGCCTTTATACGGCTCCGATAGCGAGTTAGTATGCCAACGACAGTCAGCAGTTGTGTACGTCCGATCTTGCCTTATATCGCGTCAATCGTTGAATACACAATATTACATTTTATGTTAGGGTTACTTTCAATTTCTTGTCTCCTTTTTTTATAAATATAAGATCTATATATAGGGGGAAATTTAGAATTAATTCTATCTGCATACATATTTCTTTGTTTTTTCTTGGAAAATCGTTAGTGTGGTTTCTATTTTTATTTTTTCTTGTTTATTTTATATTTATATTTATTCATCCTTATGTAAACAAAAATGTCCGGCTCTTTCCTTACCTCCATCTCCAGTGGTAACGAGGTGAGGAACGTTGTTAGATGCAGGCTCATTTTATCTTGATAACGTGGAAAAACTTGCAGGTGTAATGGATATTCTAGATGAAGATGCACAAAGTGTAACCAAATGCAAAGCAGCTTTAGAAGATTCGTCTTTACAAAGTAATTTAAATTTTATTCGCAAACACTTCGCAATTTGTCTAAAAAGATAAAATTTTTCGAAGCGCAAGGTATAAAATTAAAGAAGGACAAAAAAAGTTTCATGAATATCTATGTCAATTACGAAGCATTTCTGGGGATTTTGGAGCTCGTTTGAACAAAAAAATCGGCGCAGTTTTTGCTCGAAATCCTGATCTCAGTATACTTCAATATTTTTACAATATCAAAGCGGAAAATAATAACAGTATTAATAAATATCTCTCACCAGTTGCGATGTCAAGAGAAGTTTCGCTATATTTAAAGATATATTAAAAAACAAGCGCATAAATTTCATTGAGGAAAATTTAGGATATGTTTTAGTAATCAATATAAATAAATTATGTCTATGAGTATATACAAAAAAATGGGTACTGTGTTAATCTGTAATTTAGTTTATACGTATTTAATATCTTGATTCCATTTTACAAGGTACATCAAAAAGTATACAAAAATGTACTATTGCACTAACCATATGCTGTCATGAGTATTACATTAACTACGTTGCTGTATGTTCTAATAAGGTATTTATTGTATTAAATGAAATAAACTGTATATATTTCATCTACCTGCTTTCTTTATTTATTTAGATTTAAATATATATGGTTTTGTTTGTGCACTAGTAATAAACAAATCTGTTTATGCTGTGTAAAAAGAAATTATAATAACAATCTTCAAGCGCTGTAAAAAAAAGAAACGTGTTTTAGATGTGAGCACAAAATGGAAAATTCTCGAACAGTTAGATAAAGCTAAAAAATCTTCTGAAATTGGGTGAGTTCACAATACAAGAGTTTATTATTAGGTCGATAAGGTCCAATAAAAAACGATTAAGCTATTCAAAATGCTACGCCATTATCAACAAAAAAGTAGAGATAACCAGATCTCCACCAGTAGAGAGGCCGGAAATATTACTAATTTACAGGATTCAAGACAACAATAAGAAAAAAAAAGAGGCATATTAGCAAAAACTGAACAATTTGTGATCACCTAAAAAGGCAAGAACTCAATGACACAGTAAAGGATGACTTCATGAATTTTGAAAACCTCATGTTAGGTACATCCAGTTGGGTACACAGCTAAGCAAGTGTTTAATTTACTTTTTTCAGATACGTAAAATACCACTGGAGGTAACAAATCACGTGAAGGCATTTTAAAGCGGAGGATCCAGTACTACAAGAATAGAAACGTTGAATAGAGACAGCCACACAGCAAAGTCGAGCAATTGAAAGCTTATCACCTGTCATGCAATGATTTTATACAAATCAGATCAAGAACAGCCCAATTTTA
The DNA here is from genome assembly GCA_004143645.1 of Protaetia brevitarsis. Taxonomy (NCBI): domain Eukaryota; kingdom Metazoa; phylum Arthropoda; class Insecta; order Coleoptera; family Scarabaeidae; genus Protaetia; species Protaetia brevitarsis. The sequence continues at coordinate 1,530,070 of RXPK01000143.1, forward strand.
AGTAAAGGCAGAAGGTTGAATAATTCTGACAAAGTTCCTGCTACTGCGCTTCCTAAACAAAGCCCTAGATGCTATAAATTATTATCAAAAATCTTGTTTGCCACCAAAAGAGCGTTAAGCCAGTTTTGAGCAAAGTTCATGTCAGACCTGAAATTTTAGATTCCGTATTCAAATTGTTGGCAAGCAAAGCAAAAAATATGCGGCAAAATATCGAATTTGCACCGTCGTTTTTGATTAGATGTCACTTTGTCTACATATCCAGTATTCTTCTATTCGACATGAGAAAGTGTGAGATAGCTACACGTGTAATGGTATTCATGTTGCGTGATATATTTAGTACGTGGAAACAACCAATAGCTTATAGTTTTTGTAAATCGACTACTTCAGCCGAAAATATTATGCAACATTCAAATCGTTGATTCAGAAGGCGGCTGAAATTAATTTTAAATAATAGCTTGTGTCGTTAAAGTGCAACCAATATCAAAGCTATCAAATCAATGGGTGAGGAGAGTAGAGGTAATGTATTTCGTCAACGCAAAACGATTGTAGAAAATGTTAAATTGTAGATGACAATGTTTTCATTCCTTTTTATGATCCTCCTAATCTCAATCGCAAAACAATTAAATTGTCACATAGAAACGGCATACCATATTGATATCTCATGAAAGGGAAGAAATATGCCAAAGCTGACAGAAATGTATGTTTTACCATCAAAAATAATAAAAAAAAGATATTTAGCAAAAATGTTGCGTCTACAATAGAGCTAGTAACTCCCACAAGCTGTGAAATCGTGATGAAAAAATGAAAATACGTGAAGATGCGGAAAGTACAGCAGATTTGTGTAACTTTCTAGATCAATTCTTCAGTAGTATGAATGCCGACTCATGAATAGAAAAGAAATTATTTTTACCCTTCAGAGTTTTGTGAAGTTGTGAGATATTTTACTGATAAAAAATTAGTTTGAAAGCTTTTTCAACGATTCTTTTAACCGAAATCCGCCTGAAAACGTTTCGGACAAATGCTCAGCAGGGGAGCGCTAGCTAAACCCAACATGTGCATCATTTACCACGTATTTTAAATCATTATGATTAGGAATTGTTTTGCATCCCCAATTGCTAGTCAGACAATGCAAGGGGTTACTTTAAAATTTAAAACAATTTCTAGAAATAAAGCTGGATATTGTTGTAACCCTGTATATTATTATAACTTCGTACACTAAACGTATGTAAAGGGTTTTACAATAAGAGGTTTCATTTTAAATAGCCCGCTATCTGGGCAGCTGTCACTTTTGAAGCTGTCTTCTTTTGACATTTGACAAGTAAAAACTACGCCATTACTAAAAATGGAACGATACACGCTTCAACAACGCATTGAAATTGTTAAAATTCACTACAGAAATGGTGAAAATTTTGCAGTCACAGTTCACAAAACTAAAGCACTTTTGGGTCTCGTGAAGCACCTACTCGGCAGCAATAGTGAACTGGTTAAAAAATTGAGCTGTTGGACAACTTAGTGATGTGAAGAATCGAAACCGTGTGCGTCGATCAAGAACAATTGAGAATATTGCAGCTGTAGCCATAGTGTTGACGAAAACCCAGGTTTGTAGATTCCTCGTCGATCTTAGGAATTAGGCATTCCACAAACGACATTACACCGTATTTTGCATAAAGACTTAGGTTTTCAGGCTTTTAAAGTTCAGTTAACACAAGAACTCAAGCCGGTCGATCACCAGCAACGTCGTATCTTCGCTGATTGGGTCATTGAAATGCATCAGAATGATCCGGATTTTCATCGAAAAATCATCTTCAGTGATGAGGCCCATTTTCATCTCGGAGGCTACGTGAATAAGCAGAATTGCCGCATTTTGGGCTCGGAAAATCCAAGGATGCTTGTTGAGAAACCTCTCCATCCTCAACGTGTCACTTTTGGTGCGGTTTTTGCTGGCGGTGTTATTGGACCTTACTTATTCGAAAATGAGGCTGGTGCAACTGTTACGGTGAATGGATTGCGCTATCGAGCTATGATTAATGATTTTTTATGGCCGGAATTGAAGATATCGATGTGGACGACGTTTATTTTCAACAAGACGGCGCCACGTGCCACACAAGCAACGAAACAATCGCAATTTTGCAAGAAACGTTTCTGGCCGTGTTATTTCACGAAGAGTGATCACAATTGGCCCCCGAGATCTTGTGACTTAACACCTTTAGACTTTTTTTCTTTGGGGCCATGTGAAAGATAAGGTCTATGCCAATGCTTCACAATCGATTCAAGACCTTAAAGATGAATTCGTGAAGTTATCGAGGACATACAGCCGCAAATGTGCGAATTGTCATGGAAAATTTCATGAAAAGGATATGGTGCTGCAACCGTAGCCGTGGCGGCATTTTGGTTGACATCGTTTTCCATCTTTAATGGCATACCTTTCTCTTTACAACGAAATAAATATTTATTGATTTCTCTTAAAATATACTCGTTTATTTTAAATATCAAAATGAAACCTCTTATTAGAAAACCCTTTACGTTACAATGTATGATAACAGTTTCTTTATCTATTCATTCTCACGAGTGTAACTTAATATTAGAATTATCACTTCTCACAGCTTTTCTAATAAAAACCTTCGCATACCATGACAATAGTAGATAGAAGTAAGTTTCGACTAGACACCTAGAAAAAGATATATCTTTCTCTGTTTTTAAGTTTATCAAAACCACTACCCCGCCTACGTGCTTTGTAAGTTTATATATAGATGTACGAATAGGTATAAGAATTCATTCGCACATCATTCGCGTTTCATTCTTTTCATCATAATTAGTATTCTAAGTAGTATGTAGTCAGTTTTTACCAATACCAATTAAGACCTAGCTTCTCTGAGTTCAAACGTTAATAAATTCACAACTCCTAATCTGGGTCGTTATTTCAACAATTTCCAAACCTTACCCGAGACAAGCACACAGTTTCGACGGGAATACAACAATATAACCCCGATGTAAATTTCAATATGTGTATTCCAAGAAATCAAATGCAACTGCATTTCATTGAAGAAATCGCGCTAACCCAGATATGCAAATTTATTTTTCAAAATATAGTCCTAGGACATAAGGAATATTCATTGAATTATATCAAGTGTCCCAATATATGCGTCCAGAGATTCTCCATATAAGAATCTCGAGAAGAAAATCTATAAACGATTTTAAAAGTAGTTATGAATCAATATTGTAAGACTATTAATAATGCCTTATCAAAGAAACAATATATAATTACAACAGCCTGTATTGTATTGGAGTGAAAGAATCTTAAATCCTATTTTGCATGGTATTTTATTAGTTTGCCAATAATCTTTAAGTTAATTAATTGCTCACCAAGTATTTGTTGTACTCAGATAGTTAGAATAGGCAACGAAAAACTATTCGCTAGTACAAGAAAGTAATCTTTCATCTTTTCGACATTGTCTGGAGCGCATTTTTCACAAGTATTGAAATGAAAACCCTAGATGCCATTATTCCTCCAGTTTGAGGATCGATGTTCGGAATTCCTTTGATCGCTGCTTCTACCTCCGTGATGATTTCTTCTGTTAGTACTCTTTTGGGTGCAATGACGTAGTTCATCCCTAAGGCAAGTACTTTTGTTTCGTCTGCAGATAATAGCTTCGTTGATAAATTAATCACAACGTTCTTCAGTGTACCAGGTTGCTACTTGATCTTCTTTTCTTCCATCCTTGCAAACTTCTTCACTTGTGTTGTTCTGGATTTCTCGAACTCAGTTTCTGCTGCTTCCCAGGTTATGCGGTCGATAAGGTCCCAATCTTCTTTTGACATTTTGTTGGCTAATGTCAAATGTAGCTCCGTATACACTTGATGCACTCGTTCTCGTAGTAAGGCTTCCTCCGTTCTTCTTAAGATTTTCTTTGCGGCATCCGTTATTATGTGATGTTTCAACTTTACGAAGTTAGGTGTAATCTTCTTGTCTCGGCATCGAAGTAGAAATGCCAAAGTTGACAATAACTTGTTCTTCTTGGTGCGCAGAGAATCTAGTCGTCTAGTAGATAAGTACAATTCCTCCCCGTACAGGCTTGTGATAACACTGCGTATGCTTTCACGGCCGGTGTAACTATAACTAACAGTTCAGTTATCCTGAAGAAGCTGTCAGTATGAACAGCGAAACGTCGAGCGAAAGTTTTGACACACGGCGAAACCCGCAAGAAGCTGTTAGTTATAGTTACACCGGCCGTGAAAGCCTACGCAGTGTTAGAATTATCACTTTTCAACATTTAATTAAACCCCTTTTAATTTCAAAATTAAAAATTCAATTTTAACGTCGATGTATACTTTTAACTTCTATTTTTTTTTTTCTGGCGAAGATATTAATGTAAATATCGAAAGCTTGGAGTTAATTACAAGAAGTTTTATTTACACTTTTTGACTGCTATCCCACAAATATTTTTACCAGACTATAACTTTATGGGTATTGCATTTTTTTTCTTTATAAATATGGAACTAAATTTGAGGTTGTGTCGCAATATCGGACAGTAATGGTTCCTAACAGTGTACATCCGATGTTAGAAACCAGTAACGTACATGGGAATTATAACCCAATGTTATGTTTCTTCTAGATGAATAAACAAGAAAGCAAGTCAAAATTAAAAAACCGTAAAAATTGGAATAGAAAAGCGATAAAGGAATAGTTAAATGCGGAAGAAAGAATTGGATCAAAAATATTCCGTGTACAACAAAGTACTCTTGTTGATTACATAGAATCGGGCAAAGCATTAGGTTTACTTACAACAGTAAAGCTAGGACGAAAACCTGCGTTAACAGATGAATTAGAAAATATATTAGTTCAATATTATCTGTATATGGAGAAACGGTTTTTTTTGGACCAACATCATCGGAAATTAGAAGATTAGCGTTTCCGTTAGCTACCCGGAATGGTTTATGACACCCTATTTCCATGGAGAAATCAATGACTGAGAAAAAGTGGCAGAAGGCGTTCTTAAAGAGACATCGTCAGCCAAGTTTTAAAAAACCACAGAACAAATCATACGCAAGAATCAAAGGATTTACTCAAGAAAATTACAAAGCATTTTTTGATCTTTTGGAACGAGCCTTAGAAAAACATAATCTGAACCCATCAAGATTGTTCAACGTAGACGAAACCGCTGTTTAAAAGTCCTTAGTTTGCAAGGCAAAAAGACAAGTAGCTAGTTTGACGGCTTCAGAGAGGGGAGCTCTTGCTACCGCGGTCACATATGTGAACACTACTGGAACGTGTGTGCCGCCCAAAAAAAACAATCGCTAAATGCCACCCGTCTGGATGGATTCAACACGAATTATTTACAACTTGGCTGCAACATTTTATACGTAAAATACCACCTACAAAAGACGACCCAGCAATGCTAATTTTAGATGGGCATTACTCACACACTCGCAACCTGGACTTAATTGATTTAGCGCGAGAAAATCACATTGACATTGTGCGCTTATCCCCTCCTCTCTCCCTGCGCAAACACGATGTGACATAATGTAAAATGCCAAATATATTCTGGTTCTTTGTTCTTACGTCTATTATCATTATGAAATTATCAACCCGTGTTACGTACTGCTGTGGTTAGACAACCCATTTTTCGCTGAGTATATTTTAAGTTGCATATTTTGGTTGTTTTGATTTCTCCGATCAGCTGATTTCCAATTTACCGAGAATTTTCACAATTTTATTTTGTTTTGAATAAGTTTAGTTTAAGAATTTATTGTATCATTTTAATTTTATAGTGTTAAGTTTTTTTTAGTTATTCCAGTCATTAAATTGTTTATTGTTCGCTTCTGCTGATTTTATGCGTATTCTATGTAATATTGGCGTTGTAATGTTATACGTCTGCGTTGTACGATTTTGAGAGGTATTTTTGTAAGAAAAACAATTGTAGAATTTTGTTAAGGACTTCCTTGGTCGACTATTGACGTGAGTAGTCGTAAATCTTTGTTGCCATTTTGTAATTCATTTTGAATTTGTAATATTTAAATTGTCTTTTATTTAGTCAATCAAGGAATTCTTATTGTATTAATTAATATATTAAAGTGTGCACTTTATTGATATAGAATCAATTATTTTTTTTTTGTTTAGGAAGATTTAGTTTAGTTTTTTTTCTCTCATTATATTTTAAACTGTCCTAAACCATCACGTCATATATGACTTTGTCGTATATGTTCTCCAAATAGCATGCACCCAAAGTTAAAGTTTCCACATAGGAAAACCTGCCAGACAATCCTTCACTGCACGCTGAATTCATTAGGTATGCTATGCTTCATTATTATGTGCAACATTTTGAGTTCAGGGTGTTAGGGTAAGTTTGCACAGGTTTAAGAAATATGCAAATTCTAGTGCGTTCGTCAATTTATATAAGACAAAAAAACCGAACCTAAACTATGACCTAAAGAAGGTGTAACTTCGTGTAGCTGTGATGAGCTGTGTTGTGTGTGTGCTACAGTGCTTTTTTGTGCCATATTAGGCTGTCAAAATAACTTTATAAATATGTTCCTTGCATAGGTATGACTAAAATATTGATGTAAAAACATATGCAAATATTAATTACACTGAAACAAAATATTTGCCCTATAATACTCCCTACAATGTTACTCGTAGTAAATTAGTAGAACTTTGTTTCTTTGATAGCATAATAAATAAAATTTCATCTTAATCTCTTTTAGCACCTTTTACAATAATTTCTTGACCGGCGCGCAGTGGCGTTAGATTAAAATCAAGTACGTATGCCATCACCTATTTCTCCATGGAAAATAAATCCTTGGAATTTTACACGGCTCGCAGTTGCCGAATCTTTAACTATCTGTATGCGTATGTATTGTTGAATATAGATAGCTACTATACCGATTACATACGTCCACATACGTGCTTCTTAGTTTATCAATTTTATCGCTCATATAACAAAGAGATACGCAATATACGTATGTCGCACTAATGTTCGTCGTTTTTGTAGGCCCGTATATGTAAGTGAAGATGTGAAGTGTATCTTGCACGTCAATCGGCTCGATTAGCTGGCATCGTTCACCTAGTAGCTTAACACAACGTCACAGAGTTTTCACCTACATTTGTAGATTTTTGCATAATTTAATATTATGCAAAAATCATTTTATTAAAACATTTTAATACAGCGATATTGTAATTCTTTCCTGTTTCAACTTTCAATGTGTGAAAAAGGGAGCAGCCACGTGAGGAGGACAAGGCTGCCGGAATTTAAGGAAACATGGAGGTTGCTTCTTCAGCACTCAGAACGATAATAACTTGCGGCTATCAGTAACAAGGTCTGGGACTTCTTCCCAGATCCTCTCAGAGTAAGGTTTTTGCCATGGTTTTCACTTATTCATTGGCGATTGATTTTATATAAGTATATTCTATATAATCAATGCTCTTGGCAAATGCTGGGAGATAACGAAAATAGTTTCATGGGCGCATTTAATAACAACTGCTAGCTGACCGATTTACAAGACTCGCGATTATGTGAACTGATCACATTTCACATATTTCAGCATTTCGCATAAAGTAGTATTCATATGGTCGCGAGACTATTGTATTATATTTTTGTTATTAACAATTATAGGAATTATTTAATTAAAGTAGCAACATTTCAATTGTTATGGAATCCATGTAGTACTTAGAATAGGTAGCCTCGTGTAGTACCTTTTAGGGAGCACGAGGTTGGAATGATTTATTATAAATAATTATTTAGTTTTTCATAAATAAAATGGGTGCTCGTGCTGCAAATCCAAAAACTTGAGGAAGCGGTCCCTTCACTTAGATATTAGTAAATCACACATACAACGAGTGTTGAAAGACCGGAAGATCCACACAAACCCATGTTTAATCATACTTTGGAACCAGAAGAGGAAGCAAAACGTCTAGATTTCTGTTGATGGACAGGAAGCGAAATAGCAAGTAATCGTTATTTTTATCGAAACATTTTGTTTTCCGACGAAGCTACGTTTCTACCAATGGAACTGTTTTGTTTCCTCGCAATATGTTCGATATTGGAGTGACACTAATCCTTTGTTTAGAATTACAAATCATAGGCAATATTTTGTTAAAGTCAATGAATGGTGTGCTGTTTCATATTATGAAATAGGGCCATATTTTTTTGATAACGTTAACCAGCATACATACTGAAATTTGCTAGACAATTTCTTCGATGACGCTTTAGGTGAGTTGCCTCTCAATTATCGGACGTCAATGTATTTCCAACACGATGGTTGTCCGGCGCATTATTCACAAATTGTTGTGAATTGGTTAAACCGTAAATTTGGTCACCGTTGGATGGGTAGGAATGGTCCAGTTTTATGACCCCCAAGGAGCCCAGATTTGACTATTGCCGATTTCTATTTGTGGGGGCGTTTAAAACAAGTAGTGTATGCAGAAAATTTACCGAATTATGCCGAGGTATTAAAAAGCGCATAAGAGATGCTATATCGATCCTTCTGGACACCTGCGTCTGTTCCGACGAGTACTGAATGAACATTGCGAAGTCAATCATCTTGCCAAGCCGATGGTTGACAGTTTACCAGATCTAAGAACAAAAATATGTGAAAACGAAAATAGCAGTAATAATAATAATAATACAAGATGCAAAACGTGTAGCAGATCTCCGGAGACGCTCATGCATCTTCTTAGTGCATATGGAAGGTACGCTAAAGCTCTAAAAGTTTTATATTATACAGGGTGTTAGATAAAGTCTGGAACAAAATTAATATTTCTGTTGTCTTCGGCTTGGATGAAAAACCCTGAAACAGGTCGATTTTGTTTTTATCCCGTGAATTTGTTTCTGTCGTCATCTGGTTGCGCGCGGGCGTGACGTCATCAGTTTTTTCAAATGGTAACCGCCACATTTATTGCCCCTGTCGTTAGGTATTCCACTGTGCATGCAACGGTATAAAAGGTTTGGTACCTTACCTAACAATTTTTGGAGAAAAATGCTTTCGAATTTCAAAAAATTAAAATTTTATTTCTAATGAAAAACTAATCAAAATGATTTTAAAAAATCAGATTATTATTATATCCGAGGTTTATCTTGGATTGTCGTCAAACAAGACACCAAAAAATGTCAACGGAAGTGTTAAATTGTTCACCATTAGCCATTTGACACTGGCGAGACGGACGTACACGCTTTCTACGACACGTAATGAACTGTCAATATTGACAGTTCATTACTTGGTGTTGAACTTATCCATTCACAATACTTGCTCCATTGGTAGTTTGAACGTGCATTGCGAAATTGGCGAATTTGAGCGAAGAGCGGATTCAAATTCTCATTATTGTCGGTTGTGGTGAATAAAATACGTAGCCATGAAGAAGCCTGTCAGTTTTTTCAATGCAGAAAATCCAAACCGCGCACCGATTTCGCGGTCAACTGTGAGCAAAATTGTCGCAAAATTTGCTGAAACTGCAAAACTTCCGTTGACATTTTTTTGGTGTCTTGTTTGACCACAATCCAAGATAAACCTCGGTATATTGTTAAATATGCCAATGGAATTGACAGTAACGTTGTGACGCCAAACGAGAATGTCGATGTGCAATCAGTGGTTGGGAATGAGCGGGTAAAGATTTTTGGAATTTTCCGTTTTCTACGTCCGTGCCCATCAATGCGAACAATGGTGGTTCTACACCATGATATAATACCATCCGCGTAGTGGAGGTGTCGTGCCCTGGATGCACTAATATAATTGGTAAAGAATAGAAGAAGATCGATAAATACAGAAACTTACTTTTCCAACTAAAACTTAATTATCCCTCATCGTTGGCGCTCTTGGAGGAGTAAGCAGCAACATCAGGAAACACCTAAGAGATGCACCGAAGATCATCTGTAATATGCAAAAGTACGTCATTTTGGGATCCCTCCGCATACTACGTGCCTATGAGCCAAACTATCCAACAACTCAAGGTTAACCCCATGCCTACCTATCTGTCAGCAGACGTATGTATGGAGCGATCGGGAGGGAGAAGGGGAAGGGGAGAGACTGCATTCGCGAGCTGCAGCCCCTACCCACAAAAGAAAAATAATATACTTATTTCTAACAAGTGCAAGCTCAAAGTTGTGCATCACAAACACTGAGCTATACACTGGCATTAGTATGGCTTTTTTTGATAAGACCCAGTACTTTTTTTAATTGTTATTGGATTTATGTTATAATTAATGGTGTATGTTTTCTAGGCACAACTACTGTAGAGGGTATAAAATTGGATGAAACAGCTATGGGAATGTGCACTTCATACACTCTTTGGATACACTGCCTGACATTTTGAACGCTGCAATTTTTTTTACTAACTCAAGAAAGAAACTACATTGCCCTCTAGGGGATAACAGGGAGTATTTCCCGTTTTGGCAAGCTAAAAAAAAAAAAAACATTATCAAGCATGCGTTACGTTGAATCTAAAGGAAAGAAGATCGTTCCGCCACCTATTAAAAACTGGTTGATCACAATAAATGGCGTGGAAGAGATATTTGAAAAATTAGAAGAACAATACAGCATTCGTTTTTTGAGAACACGTTATTTCCACCAGGATTCAATCGAACTTTTTTTGTACAAATACGCCAGAAAGGTAATCGTAATACCAATCCAACACTACCTGCTTTTAGTGGCAGTTATAAGACGCTACTGTTGAATAACCTTGCCAGTAGTCATTCATTTGGTGCAAATAGAGATAAGGATAACACCTGCAATTTATTAGTAGCGTCCAACCGAACGTTCAGTTTCGGCTACTTTCGGTCAAGTATTACACCTTCGGCCAAAATGAGTCGAAAGGTTTTACCGAGGTTGTTGCAGGTACAATAGAAACTGCGAAGGTACCAGCTGTGCCGACGGATAGATCGATTTATTATACCGCAATAAGTGTGAGCTGTAGACGGGTAATGATCGTAAACCTAACAGTAAAATATTGTAAATCCTTTGCACTTATTCAAACACTTATTCTGTCTTGACTACGTCAGAAAAATTCTTTAGGAAATCACTGAAATCACACTACTTATGAAGTTAAAAAAGAAGGTAATTGATTTTGTTTCTAGAGCTGAATCGATAAGCTTCACTGCAGATTTTTGTGTAATCCTGAAAAAACACGCTCTCTTCCGAGTTTTACGGCTCATTTTCTTGAAGGCTCTATTAGACGTAAAGTGATTTTAGGAGCTATAGTTGTTGCCAGAAGAGGCCTTAGATACTGCCGATTTTGTTTCTTTCGTTGAATCATTATTTGACAGTTTTAACGGATCTATGCCCACCGCTACACATATAAAGCCACTGCGATGTGCTTGCATCGTCCCTTTCGCCGCACCTTCAATTTTGGAATGAAGCGATAAATGTTTTAAATTCTATGAAATTTGTTAAAAAGGGGTCACCTGTTGTACCTCCAACCATAACGAATTGGATCACAACTATCAAACATTTTAAGTATTTGGACAATAAGTTGCAAAATTTAGGATTTGAATATGTTTGTGTGAAAAACTTTAATCAAGATCCACTGGAGAACTTTTTCGGGAATGTAAGAAGCCACGAAGTCAGAAACATCAACCTCACTTGCAGTGCATTTATAAATTCCTTCAAGAGCTTAATAATAACAAATTTTATGTCCAGTCATTCGCCTAGCAGTAAATGCGAGGAAAATGAAAGTGAAGGTGCTTTGACTTCGTTGAAGCAATATATACAGACACCAAATACCAGCGGTGGCATTGAGCCTTTGTCACGTTTGCAGGGTGAGGAGGAAGATAATTTTCCTGTTACAAGCGAACCATGCACTGGCGTTGTTCAAATTCACGCTTATGTTGCAGGGTATGCGGCAAAGAGAATGTTAAAAACTGTGGGTCATTGTATGCAATGTAGGACAAATTTAATTTCGAACAGGGAAGAACAACACAGTATTTTAATCGTTGAAAAGGAGTACGGCACAAATAAATTGTTAACCCCAAATGCACAAATTACATAAATATGCATCCCACAATTTTGATTGTCCAGAACATAATTTATTCCATGCTTTTAACACTTACGATTTTTTATCTGCATACCTGGACTAAAAATGTAAATAATATTTTAAAGGGAGTGAATACAAGAAATATTGATGATATGTTAAAAAATTGTCCTTACAAGTATATAATAAAGGTAAATTGAGAAAAAAAATGTACAATAAATAGCAAATGCATTTATTAATAATAAATATGTATTTTGGACAGTGTCTTTAGAAGTAATAAAGATTTGTTAATTAAGATGAATAATTTGTCACTGATACTGTACGTATATCATGCACATTGCAGTATTGAAAATTTATACATTTTTACGTTTGTTTAATGACGGTCCTGACAAGTACCGAATAAAGTGGGTGTAAAGAGTGCTCTTAATAAAACGGAAATATCTGCAAAATTATAGACAAATAATTTACCAGGAAATAACAAAATGTGCAATATAGACATAGAAAGGAGATCTATATAAAAAAAAAAACAAGGTAGGAAAAGTATTTAAACATCTAAGCGATAAAACTTATTAAGCGTGCGAAGCGAACAAATCACCGATAGAAGTTTTTGGCCTGCGACGGGACAGCTGGGGTCGAACTTCTTGCGCGGTGACGCGTAAAGAAAACAGGACCATATTATAGTTAAGGTTGTTGTGTCAATGTCGCAACGTTAAGATTAAGAAAACGAGTTAAAGATACAAAAAAAAGAGAAACGTAACCACATATAAGTAAATAAACAGCCCGGACAACGTATACGTAGCAGAATAAAATAAAATAGAGTTGCACAGATAGAAGAAATCTAAAATGGAAAAAGAGGCAAAAATGAACGAAATGTTGGAATTTATGAAAGAAATTCTGCAGGATATAAAAGAGATAAGGACGGATCAAAAAGTTTAGAGGAAAGGAGGGAAATATGGACTAGAGTTGCTAATACGGGCTACCATTAAATATATACATTCCTTGCACCCTCTTACGACATTCTCTGTTATTACGCATAGAAACATCTCTACAAAGATAATTCATAAAATTACACAGAGATAGCGCTACTACAATTAGTTTAGCGCGCCATTTCTCTACATGTAACATCAACAAACTTTTGTAAGGTTATTTTTATATTATAGTTTATATTTATTATTAAACAATTTACACTAAATTTTGGAATAATGTCGCCGGCGATTTGTAGTTTAGAAACAAAACTTTCAGGTAGCATAAGCTGCATTATTGCTCATAAGTTGATTTTATACATAACCTCTCATGAATATCATTTTAGATGTGTTTATAATATGGACTACTCCAGTGTTGATATTTTGAGCCAGTAGCCCATATTTAACGCTTGAACAAATGATAACAAGTACTGTGTTTTTTTGGTTTAGAATGTCGAAAAATAAGAGAAAACTATGGAATAGGGAAGATATGGAACGTGCAATAGATGCCATAAGATCAAAAGAATGGGTACTTTAAAAGCTTCTAAATTTTTTAAAGTGCCACGTTCAACATTGCAGCGATGTGCAAAAACAGATTTAACGTCGCACGATGCTGCAGGAAAAAAGTTAGGAAGAAAACCTGTGTTAGGAGATGAATTGGAGAGCGAATTAGTACGATATATTCTTATAATGGAATCAAAGTTTTATGGTTTGACTAGGAAGGACCTAAGACGTATGGCATATACGCTCGCCATAAAAAAACAAAAGCACCCGTTTGGAAAATCATTGGAAGCAGGCAGATCTTGGTTAAAACTCTTTTTGCGTCGTCATAATAACATGTTATCGATAGGACGTCCAACTGGCACTTCCTTTGCACGTGCTCAGGGGTTTAACAAAGAAAATGTTTCGATTTTTTTTTAGTATTCTAGAAACAGCATACGACAAACACCATTATACCCCAGACAGAATTTTCAATGTCGACGAGACAGGTTTGACGGTAGTTCAAAACAAAATACCTCAAGTGATAGGACGCAAAGGAAACGGCAAATTGCTTCATTAATGTCTTCAGAGAGAGGATTCCTAGTAACATTAGTAGCAGCAATAGTGCCAGCGGTCAGTATATACCTCCAGTGTGATTTTCCCCCGGAAAAATATGAATAGTCAGCTTATGCGAGGAGCACCAGCGGGATCAATTGCGGCTGTTCACCCCAGCGGATGGGTGCAAGCGCATATTTTCGTTTAATGGCTCCAACATTTTATTGATTTTACAAAGCCATCTCAAAATTCACCAGTTCTGTTGCTGTTAGATGGACACTACAGTCCACAGCGTAATATAGAGTTGATAGATCTGGCTAAAGCAAATCATATTACCATAATATCTTACCTCCTCACTGTACGCATAAACCGCAGCCATTAGACAAAACGTTTATGGGTGTGTTAAAGACATACTACAGTGAGGAGGTCAGAATATGGCTTCGCCATAATAATCGTCCTGTAACGGCCTATGAAATGCTGAACTACTTGAGAAGCGTAATTTGAAAATCCGAACTGGGGAAATAGCAGTTATGGCTTTCGAGCGACGGAATTATCCCTTGAACAAATTACTTTTCTCCGATGCTGATTCATCGTGCCGATAGAGCAGCCGTAAAAAGTTACTAATACTCAGTTACTGGACAGTAATGTGGATTTAATGGCTAATGATATTGAACTCCCCGTTGTTTCCAATGACAGTTTGGCTTGCACCACGCCAGATACTATTCCGACCACTCAATTCTATAATTTAGATCATACACTTATAACATCAGTGCCTAAGGATAACAATACAACAACAAATAATAAAACGCTGAATCCAAATTCACCGGTTAATGACTTATTTCAACCCTCCACTTCATCCAATAACGTTGGTGGATTCATTTCACCGTTTCATGTCGCACCTGTTCCCGCTACAAAAAAGAAGACATCCAATCGAGGACGAAAACCGACTGGGTGTGCGGTTGTAACGTCCATCCCATACAAGGAGAATTGGTAAAATCTTCTCGTAAACCGAGGCCTGCAAAAGGCAAAATTATGAAGGTGAAAAAACGCTTGCAGCAACATAAACAGGTTTTCAGAAAACAACGCCGTACAGAGAAATCCTCCATAAAATCGGATGAATGTTCTTCTGATGAAGTTTTTATTAGCAACGAAGATGACGATGTGTTTAACAGCAGGAGACGAAGAGAAATTCAGAATTTTTGAAAGAAAAATATTGAAGAAAATTTTGGGGCCAAAAATAACAGACGAAGGGGAGTACCGACAGTTGATAAAAAGTAAGTGAGTGGAGACCAATGATGGACAGACCAAGAGGCAGGCCTAAGGCAAGATGGGATGATCAAGTTTGTCAAGAGATAAAGAAACTTGGAATTAAGGAATGGGGAAAGGCAATAATAAATAGAGAAGAATGGACCAGAATAACACAGAAAGCAAAAAGAGACAACAATTTATAGTTGAGACTGACCAACACGATGCCAAGCGGAGTGATTCGCCATATATATTGTTTACTTTAAGGTGTATAATTATGACTAATGTTTATTTGAAATATACTGTCATTTCAAACTCGTTTCTTAATTACCTTTATACTAACGATGTTTAGGTTTACTTTTGTGGAAATTAGTTATTTATGTAAAATCATCAGTAGCCTATACTATTCCAGACATGGTATAGTAGAAACTACTGATGATTTTACATAAATAACTAATTTTCACAACTTTTAGCATATTTTCCAATGCTATTTAAATTTGAATATATCCCGCCAAAATCCATTTCGATATAGCGCTCGGTTTCCTTTGTCATAACTAACCTCTGTAAACGTCACATGGGTAGAGAGTTGCATATCTCTTATGTTATTTAATACTGGGTTTAGTTCAGCGGTTGCCGACAGGCTAGGCAAGAACAGGAAAGATGAGAACAATCGTTTGCAAAGATCGGAAAAACTGTGGGAATAGCAAAGTCGACCGTGCAAGCTCTCGTAAGAGATTTTAAAGAAAACAGGAACATGCGAAAATAAGGTGAGATCTGAAGACCTGCAAAGTTGACTAACAACAGCGCAGAACCGCTTTAAGGCCAGTCTCCGAGAATCCACGTCTCAGCTCGAAACGATTAGCGCATCACGTAGAAAACACATGTGTGGTTAAAGTGCATCCTATCACCATTCGTCGTTGCCCGCACTATTTCGGGTTAGGCCGGAATTCCCCGAAAAGAATCCTTTCATTAGTGCTGTGAACATGCAGAAAAGGAGAATTTTCGCAGAAAAGTATCATAATATCCATGAACAAGTTCCAACGTTTTGGAACAAAGTTATATTTACAGACGAATACAAATTTCATGTTTTCACCAAAGATGGCCGTGATAAAAGTGTGGAGGAAACGAAGCGCTTCAGCCCAACATGTAATGGGACCTGTAAATATACTATCTTAAAAACCAGTTTCACTGCCACTATTGATCAACTGGGTCTATCAGACGACTACGTCTTCCAGCAAGACAATGACCCGAAGTATACTTCGGGTCTTGTCAAGGAATGGTTACTTTATCATGTAAAAAAGCAGTTTCATTCGCCGCCACAGTCGCCAGACCTAAATGTAATTGAACATTTGTGGGATGAATTGAACGCCGTATTCAGCACAGACATGTTTCCAATAAAAACGAATTAAAAACGGTTCTACTCGAAGAACTGGCAACTTATTTCACAAACAACAACGAAAAACTTGTGTCATCGATGCCATCTCGACTACAAAGCTCTGGCGGTCCTACACGACACTAAACTGCAGTATAAAAAATTTAAATGCATGGTATGTAGACTTTTGTTCACTTGAACTTTTTATAGGATACAATGCTGAGAAAGTAGTTTTTTATTTTATGTTTTAATTATATTTCTAGTTTCTTGCTTTATTGTACTTATTTAGTCGAAATATATTAATTATGCATTGTCTTCGCTTACATGTTTACATTTCGCTGCGCGTATGAAGACTTTTGTTCATAAGTGAAAGTCGATTTGTCGCACGAGCTTACATGTGCCTCGCTAGCTCAAATGGTAGAGCGCCCGTCCGATAAACGAGAATGTGTAGGTTGGAATCTTGGGCGAGGAAATTTTTTCTGGGGCAATTCTTCTTAATGATTACAGTTATTAGCAGAAATACATTAATCCGTTAATCATTTTAAAGAATGTTTTCACGAGCATATTGCACTTACCCGAAATTAAATCTATCGCGATATAATTAGAAAACAACACCTAGGTCCGCACTTACCCCATAATTCCGTGTAAATCTATCACCCTGTTGTGAAAATAAAAACAAAATACGCCACTAATTAAAAACATTTTATTTACATCTCATTTTATCGATATCTTTACATCTTGAAGGTATCTACTGTATTGTATAAACAGATTTTAATTCCAACTTCACCGGCAGAAATGACATCACATTAACGTTGAACTAGTGAAATTTCTGTATGCACTTACCCCAACTTGCCTAATGTTATATTAATTATAAACTAAAAAAAATATGTAACATAATTGAATAATTACATTTTAGGAAGAAAATGATATCAAACAATTAAGGAGTATCTCGCCACGCATGGTATTCCGCACTGGAAAAGTCACTACTTTCTTTTGTATTGGTAAAATTTTAGTGCATCATATTGTATAAATTAAAAAATATCTTATGGTATTAGAAGGCGAAATTGTTATTAGGTGTAATTCATTACTATACGCATTACAGAAGATGTTCCCAATGTACTTTAATCTTAATATAATACAGTCGCGAGCAAATGTTATAGGTACCTTTGACAAAATTAATGGGTTTCATGTTTCTTACATTTTTTTTGTGACAGATATTTCAACGTTTATATAATCTTTATGGTTACAATAGTCTTTAATAGATACCTTTGTAAATGTATTATTTTTTTTATATATTATCAAGTCTTCGAGATGTCACTTTCCCCCCCATCTAAAAAGATTATACGCTGTACTAAAAACACTCTATTAGCCAAGCAAATTAATAAGATCCTTAAAATACTACATATTTATAATGTTATTACCTACAAGTTTTTATTTTCTCATTTCTTACTGTATATTCGCCCAAAATTTAGGGTGCCTATAACATTTGCTCGCGACTGTACAATCGGTATCCAATACTTTTGAAATAATCCAAAGGTATTTTGTAAAAATTTATCTTCAACATGAATATGTTTGCCGCATTTATAATAAAAATGATAATAACAGAAACAGGATTTAATCCAGAAGTATTAATATCTAAGAAATAAGTAAAATTATTATTATTAAAATTTAAAAGTGAAAAACATACTGGACAGACAAACATACACAGGTTATATATAGATTCTTGTAAGTTTTTCTATAGATATTTTTCAAGTTGTTTACCAAAAAGTAGATATGTATTTGAAATTAGGTGAATATTTGTTAAATCTTGTCCTAGTTACATTTATTCTACAATGTAATTATACCCGTTATTTTTACTCCTTTTGAAGTACATTTTTTTGGTATTTTAACCTTGCTTGTACAATTTTCCATAGAAAAATTTACTCCGACAAAAGTAATATTAACCTTGTCATGTAATCTTCACAACGTAATATAAATATAACACTGAAGTTAATTTTACACTAAATATAGGAGGTACACTATGAAAACTGTCGGTAAAATTACATAAATATTCGTGTATTATTAAATTAAAAGTAATGTAACCACTAATTTACGTTTTATTTTACATAAAATAACATAAGTCGTGTAATAATACGTAAGTTTCAGAATAAATACCAACTATTTCTGTAATTTTACCTTGCCGAAGGGTAATCTTACGTAACTATAGGTATTATAACATAAATGCGGTAAATTTACACAAAATGAAGTAACATCTCCTCCCAATTAATCCATTTTTGCGTCGGCGTTGTTGCGAGCTGTCACCACAAGAAGTAAGCACGCGGGCAATCACGAAATCGGCTCTGGAGATCGGCCATAAATTAACTAGTTCCCACAATTTCACTTTAAGCCTTATCGTACGTAATAAAACATCGTTAACAGGTAATAGTGTTTGTGATTTTCTTAATTGTAGTGTTATACTATAAGTGGTGCAAACATTCTATAACTCAGTCTAACAAGCATCAATTTCGATATCGAAACGCGATTTACATTTCTATGGGCGTATAAAGAATACATTTCAAGTTAATACTTTCAAATCAAATTTTTAGTCTACGAATTATTATTAATCTGTTAGACAATAATCAAATATTTGGTCGGTATTTTTAATCCCGTTAGTATTTTGTGTTTTACAAATAAATACAACAAAAAATTACAATTTAGTTTTATTTGTGATACCCAAAATTAATGTGACACTTTCTGATATAATGGAATCAGATGCTGCGCTTTAAACTTTTTATTAGAAGGTTGTCTCAGATATGATTTCTATTATGGCACACATATTTTTAAATGGTATCGTTCATACACTTTACATCGTTACACTTTAGTTTCACAATCCAGTTAGCATATTTCATGTCTACACCCTGAATGGTAAAAATACATGGTATCTTTAACAAATGATGTGAAAATCATCTTTAAAATTATAAATTACGGCAGTTTAAAAACTAATATTTACATACGTTTTACAGTAATTTTTAATTTGGAAATTGCCGTGCTCAACAATATTATTACCAACTCATTTGACATGAATGTAAAATTACATTGCATGTGTTAACGCTTAATTTTCTGTGTGCCACCTATTTTTAGAGTAATTTTACACAATTTTCAATACAGTATAAGAAATTTCAGGAATTTTACTAATGCAATCTGCTGTAATTTTAACGAAAAATAGTTTAATATTACCGAAATTTAAAGTAATCGAAGTTTTTTTCCTAAAAATGATGTAAAAAATTGTTTTTAATACAGTTTTACCCACATGAAGTATTAAACCTATTTGTTGCGGAAACAAATAAACTTATAAATGCTTTTAGCTTTTATAAGATTCCTTTTATACATTTTGACAGGTCGCTAAATAAACAAAGTGTGCATGCGAGAGCATATTGCCTCAGCTAAACAGTTAGGGCATCGGGGATGAAGGAAAGCAAAAGGCGGGACAGTAAAGGTGCGATTCACACATTTAAATGGAACGGTAAGTATCTGTTCCGGAGTTACTCTAGACAGCTCCGGAACAGTACGACCAGCCAATTGAAAGCCACTATTAACATGACGATATAAACCACTGTCAAAGCATTTTTAAGAAACATCTTCGACAATAGCATTTACATATTGAGGAAACACCAGACTGACTTACTAAAAAAAAATAACAGTCCCATCGGCAAAATCACAAGGGCATACCTTCCTTCTCTCAATGTTCTCCTAAGGCACTTAGATCTTCAAATTCCATATAAGGTCTAACGATTTCTTGTATTCAACATATTCCTTAACTGCCATCTCGTCAAAGTACACAACACATGCTTTCTCCGTTGTCTACAAAGTAGTAATCTTTTCTTTGCTCTATCAGAGAGGTTCTTATGACTTTTGGGCAAAAGATTTGATTCAGCAAGCCATCGCCTAACGGTGATAAGGGATGGTAAAACTATTTCATTGGACAAATACTTGTACGTAGAAGGTGATTTATAAAACAAACGCAAAGCAAACTTTTTCTCACTTGGAGACCATTTTTGACCTTTGCCTCTATTTAACTGCATCTGTACAATTATTTTCGAATTCTTTCTCTTAAATGGGTACCTGTCAAGCACCTGGTTCACTGTTAAAGCTCTTTTCGTTAATTTATATATTTTTGTTCGTCTGGAGGAGATAACTTTTCGTCGTGTATTAAGTTTTTGCTTCAATTTCTTGTCTTCCTTCAAAATACTTTTGCCTTCTCTTAAACTACTTTTGCTCTCTTTTGAATCACTTTCATCTAGTGAAGCACAGCTTTGTACTGGCACATTAGTTATGCCTCGCAACCTGTTCACATCGATGTCGGGGATTATCTTAAATTCCTCCTCTTTAATCTCTAGAGCTTCATCACGCAGTTTTCTCGAGTACACTTTTGGTGATGGATCAAGTTTCAATAGCGAATCGTTTATAAACGGAGGTTCGTCTTCAATGTCATACCGTTTGGGTACCGCAGATTGCGTAAGACGATGTTTTAAAACTTGATTAATAAAACAACTGTCTTCAAAGTGAATTTCACAAATACCTTGCTTCTTGAGATATTCAACGGGCATAACGGCTAACGAGGGATTACCTGGAAATATAACACAGGATTAATCATATGAAAAACCGCTCCTCACTAGGGTGTAAATTACGCGGTAGAGTAGTCACAATTTAAGAAATACATATTACGTCATATCCGTTTTGGGCGCTGGAGTCGTCGGATGAGTCCATTATGCCAGCTATAGGGGTGTTTGAATTCAGCGGCGTCGTCAGTCGACAATTTCGCATCTGTCAAAATTCAAATTAGTGTCTGTCTCTGAATTTGTGGGAGTTGATCGCTTTTTTACCGTGTGTTATTTATTTTATCTAGTGTTACCTACTTCATATAAATAAGTGTCTTTTTCAAGACATTCTATACTTCGTTTATAGATAGTGGTAAGTTGACTGCATTGCATAAGATTTTTTTTAGAGAAATCTCTTTTATAATCAGTTATAAGCTTATGATGGCTGAAACAGTCGCATCAACACCAAAGAAAGTTTGGCGTGAAAGGGCAAAATAATTCATAGCCAGGGAAGGGAAATCATTGCGCATGTATTAAATTTATGAAGGAAGAAGCTGCACAAATGCTCCAATAATACCTTTGTCGCACTATAAAGAGAGGTTACTTGCAGCAACGGGAATATTGACATTACATACAGAAGTATTGTCAAGGAAGCGAGGATATAGATGCAGGAAGAGCTACCTCTTTAGTAGCCCCTGGCAGAAAACGAACACGCCCCAGTCCAAAAAGTACCTTCGTATTGAAGAAAACAAACAATTCGTACTATTGTACATAATTTTTATATACATGAAAAAAGACGACCTACCATAAGAGGTACAAAATATATAATTTCCTTTCGTTAATGTTTATACAACAGCATTATTATTTAATTATAGGAATTTATGAAAAAATTCAAGAAAATGGTATATCTTCGAAGGAGGTTTGACCACTCTCTCAAATGTTTTAAAAAAGATGGGATTTAAGTATGTACTCATACAGAAAATTAATGTATGACAGTAAATTTAATATTTATTCACTTGCAGGTGGCAAAGAACTTCTGATAAACGAAATCATTGATGGAAAGCTACGATATACGAGCTAAACGCATAAAATATCTACGCCAACTACAAGGTTACCTCCATGAAATAGACAAGTATTTTACGGATGAGTCATACATTCATAGTTCCCCATACACAGCCGAAGGAATGGTCAGATGGTACACTGTTAGGACTGAAGAAACCTATTTCGAAGGGCAGCGCTTAATCATGGTGCATGCTGGTGGTAAAATGGGCTCATAGATAACGGATTACTTATGTTTTCGATCAGGTATTTAGTAATGTATTGTATGTAGAAGTTATTATATTAATGATGAAAACTTCGTTATTCATCTAATATTATGGTACTCCTTGAATGTATTATAGTTTATTATGTAATCATTAATATTTTTGTTCTCAAATGCTCTGAAAAGCAAGAATTATGATATTTTCTAAGATGAAAGCACCATAAATTCTTTGTTTTTTTTTTTCTTAAAGGTACAAAATCAGGTGACTATCACGATGATATGAAATGCGACAAATTTTTTTAACATGGGTGACAAAACAATTGGTGCCTAATCTTCCACCCTAGAGTGTTTTTGATAGTGGACAATGCGTCTTATCATAATGTAAAACTTCATTATGACCCAACTTCTGAACAAAAAAGGCTGAAATGATCGAGTGGTTGACGGCAAGGAATATATTCTTGAATTCTAGCTTTACAAACCAGAGCTTTATGAACTAATAAAGAAAATAAAAATGAAACGCCACAATTTAAATTAGAGTAAGTTACTAGCATCTCATGAGCATAGTGTTCTAAGCCTGCCACCGTACCACCCGAATAAACCCAATTGAGAAAAATATGGGCTATTGTAAAAAACTGGGTCGCTGCAAGAAATGTTACTTTTAAGTTAGCCGATGTGGAGGCATTAGCTAGAAACAAATTTGCGTCTCATAACTCGTGAAGAATGTGGGAATCTGTTTGTAACCACGTTGATAAAGTTGTAGAAGACTATTTGGAAACGGAGCACCTGTTGGATATGATAAACAGATGAGGTGGTATTTGTTGTGAACACTGGCGAATCAGAAACTGATGAAGATTTTATGATGGATGACGAGTATGACGATGATGCTGAGAATACAGTGTCGTGATCTTTTAACTCTTAAGCAGCCCGTAGTTTTATTTTTTACTGTAAAATATAGTTTATTGTTCTTAATCCAGTGCTATAGTATTTTAGAAAGGACTTGTGTATTGATTATAATATTT
This sequence comes from Protaetia brevitarsis, assembly GCA_004143645.1. Taxonomy (NCBI): domain Eukaryota; kingdom Metazoa; phylum Arthropoda; class Insecta; order Coleoptera; family Scarabaeidae; genus Protaetia; species Protaetia brevitarsis. Next base: position 1,553,497 of record RXPK01000143.1, read on the forward strand.
CACCATATAGTATCGTTCATTGGTACTTTGTATTTCATATTTATTCCTGAATAAATGACGATGGTTTATTTTGGTGCTTTACTTTTTTTTGACATAAACAAAATATCTATTTATTTAAAATTAAAATAATTTAAGCACAAATTAATAGTTTTATTTTTACTTCTTAGTGCATGTTCCATGTATCTAAAAAACATTCTTTGTTCATTGAAAATTACGATGTATTATAATTATTATGTAATTTCTATTAACCCAAATATTTTTACGAACGGTTTCCAAAATATTGACGTACCCAATAACTAATTTATAAATAATATTAATTTATTCAACATTATTATTACATATTAATTTGATTTGCTATTTTTCTGTAGTAACTTCTGTTACTGGCGTGCATTTTCTCTCAAGCACCTCTGTCAATTTAAATCACCTCCGCCAACTGATAGCTTCAGTTCGCGTATTCTACGTTGACATATGAGACGTAAAAGTATTTCTTATATTGAGAACTTACTCTACTACAAAATTCCCTTAGAAAAATCCCGGCAGTATTTTTTATAGGCTATCTAGGGTGCGGATTACAGATTTGTTATTCATTTTCTCAGGTCAAGTCAAGCTTAGATTTAACGGTTACAGGTTGCGACTTTTCTACTCGAGATCATTTAAGTTTTAGCATATTATATCCTCTCAAATCCGTAAACTATCGCTGTCTAGCGGCAAGCGACTCACGCTATTTTCTACCCTTTTGTTAACTATTACACAATCTGATCCACTCGGCACATCGATCTTTCAAATTTAAATCATTCATTATAGCCCACAATTCTGTCTATTGCGAGTGAGTTGAACGGCGCTAGACTTGGGATTAATTCATTTCTAAGTTTAGCCGGCGTTCGAGTCATTTCGTCATTCCTTAACAAAGGGTTGTTAGTGTTTACGATTATTGGTCCCAAATTCATGACGGTTTAATAATTTTTTTATCGCGATCAGTTATTGTATAAAAAAAATAGAAATACTATACGCCCGAGGAAAAACTATTTATAGTAAACAAATTTCACTGTGGCAATTTAATAGAAGTTGCACGCGATTTATATGCAGTAAATTATCCCGAAAGATCCATTCTTACTGCGATTAACACTTCGTAATACAGTCCGATGTTTTGAAAACGACGCGTCGTTACAATTAATAAATAACAAAATAAAAATGTATGAATTATAATAGATGGCGTTAGTATCTATTACAATTATAGTAAGTAATATACACGTGTACGGTGTACTACGTGTGAACCGCTGGTAAGTTTAATTATTTATTTATTTTATTTAGCTTCTTATAATCTTAGTCCAAACTTCCAATTTTGTCATTGTCTTTAATAAGTAATAATAAGTATTCCTAATTTTCATGTTTGATTTTAATAATTGAGACTTGGAATTCCCGAATTCGCCAGCAACCGTGTGAGCATGAATTAGAGACTTTCATCAATTCCCAAAGAATGTAAGAACTTATATATATTTTTAATTATTGCTTAATGCATTAACTGTGTTAATTTCTAAGTGAAATTGAACAATGTAACTGACCGTGGACATTTTCTTGGGAATTAACAAATTACAAAACACAATTTATTATTTCCCAATGGCCCTTGAAAACCCACTGGCTCTTTCCCAAGACAAAAATAACAGGTGTTTTTCTGATTTTTACTACAAAAACAACTTCGAAAGTCGGCTTTTAAAACGAACGATGTGGTTGTGTTATTACTAAAATTTATAAATATATAATATGTTATTGTCAACCCCTGTTGGTTGTTTCGCAAAAAAGCAAACTTCTCTTAGTTTAGGTGTGATGACTGGATACATTTAAAATCGGGCTATAAACAGCCATGAAGCTAACTGAGCACAATCAATGTTGTGCAATCTTACGGACAAATGCCGATTAAATAAACTATTGATTTCGAAACGAATCATAATATCGGGAAGAAAATTTCATTTTGGCGCAAAGTTTTTAGAACGAGTCATTGATGTTTCACTCTGCTAGCTTCTACAATATTGCACGTCCAGGGGCACGATGAAACAATAAAATTCAGAAAACCCTGGAATGTTTTGGCTGTTATAAAGCTATTGTCCAAATATGACACTGTTTTGGAAAATTTACTTAAAAATACAAAAAAGGAACGATTACTTATCGTTTCAAAATGAGGTGCTAGATTTACTCGGAAATGCAATTAAAAATGAATTAATTCACAAAATTAGTTCATGTCCGTTTTTTTTTAAATTATTGATACAACTGAAGACATTTCAAAAAAAAAATCAGCTTAGTTTAGTTTTTCGATATGTAGAAATCGTACGCACCGAAGAAAACGTTGTGTCAGATGTCGTAATTAAAGAATCATTTTTAGGATTTGTCTCCGTAACTGATCAAACTCCAACTACACTTAGCAATAAAATAATTGCCGAAATAAATAATAATAAGCATTTGTATAAGATAAACTGCGTGGCCAGGATCATGATGGCTGCGGACAAATATGAGTGGCTGTTTTATAATGGCGTTTCAAGCCATAAATTTTAAAAAAAGTTAAAAAACGCTCCTTGAGGCTTCCACTGCGCTGACGCATACTCTAATAGTATATTAAGTACGAGTTTCATAAGGCATGATTTTTGTCGCACGACTCAAGTTAGAAAACGATTTTCTATGAACGACGATGCGACAAAAAGCCTTATGAAACGAGTCCTTTATTACTATTTTTCTATTTGGCATTATAAATTGATAATAAATACTTAATAAAAAATCTCATTAAAAATGTTGAGTTTATATTTATATGAAGGTTGGTCACATTGACATACGATTGACATTTGACGAATTCAAAATTCAAATTCGGCTATTTAAATTGTTTTAAACAATATATTTCATAATAGAGTCTCTGTAAACTGTAAAAAATGAGTGATACTGAGACAAATTTATCTTGTACGCCACCACAACTGCGTTGAAATTGCGGATAACGCCGTCATAAATTTTATTACCGAAAAAATCAAAAGCAGTATATGAAAAAGCTACCATCAATTTGAACTATGGGCTGTACAGAATAATGTCAACACAATATCTGAAACATTTTATTGGCATATTTTGAATTACAAGGTAAAAATAAGAAATCTTCTTACCTTATGGTCTATGTATTCCATGCTTCGTTCTTGCTTTTTCCATTTACAAAAATACACACAATATTCAAAATATATTAAATTACAAGCCTATTTAAAACGATTCTCTGAGGGATACGAGGCTAAGAAAATCTAAAATTTTATGCATTGAAGATATTAATAAATTTATAGAAAAAGGTTCTGACGCATTGTATTTAGCAATAAAGGTACGATATTATTTGCAAAATGTTATTTTTTATGTAATGGATTTAATTTTAGATCGTTCTAATAATGGGTTACACTGGTGCCTGTAGACGAGATGATTTAACAAATATGTCCATACATGATTTAGAATTTAAGAGTGATATTATTTTGGTGACAGTACCTAAAACAAAAAATAATATCGTAAGAGTTTTTGCAATTACGGATGAAAGATGGATTACTTTAATTAAAAAATATGTCGCCTGCGACCAAAAAATATTTGATCATTCAAGATTCTCCTTACATATTCGCAATGGTTATTGATATATGTGCCCGATTGGAATTAATACGATGGCCAAAATGCCTAAATTAATAGCTGATTTTCTAAAATTGCCCAATTCAGAGCTTTATACTGGACATTGCTTCAGACGTTCTAGTGCTACACACTTAGCAGACGCAGGCAGTGATTTGCTGACTATAAAACGTCATGGTGGATGGAAGTCATCTGCGGTAGCTGAGGGTACATCGAAACATCTATGAAAGTAAAGTGGCTGTATGCGCACAACTTATCAGGGCAAAGTACATCTGGTCATTCTATGAGTTATATCATCGAATGATTCTCAATCACAAGAGTCTACCATTAAGACAAATAACATAACTCAGCAAAACTTTGTTTACGGAAGAATTTGCCTGGCATAACAATACATGCTCAAGATACTTGTTCCGTCAGTGTAAATGTATACAGTAAATTCCACGTTCATAACAATAACAATGTAAACTAAATTGGTATAGAATTTTTGATTAAAGTATTTACAATTACATGCTTAAACGTCAATTTTGCTTTCTGTCATAATGTATTCAATACAGCCACCTATACAAAATGAAAAAAGGCGTATCACAATGAAGCACTTTTCGATACGCAAAAGCGTGTTACAATTGCGTTTTTATGAACGCAAAATAGAACAACATAATTTTAAATGATTCCGTAAAAAATATTGAAACTGTAAGAAATTTTTTTGATTTTTGTTGAAAGAATATTATTTGTTTTTTTTGGTAATGTATTTAGTAAGGTGGGGATTGCTATATAGTCAACCCTTCCTATAAACGCGGTACTGCTCAGATACGCGGTTTCCATATAACGCGGAGGCTGAATTGCGACAAGCCCTCCTATAACGCGGGGTACTCTTACAGCGCGTTTCCGTTCAACAACATCCCATAAGTTCCTTCCGCACAGCCTATGAATTACTCTAGTAACTAGATATTGTAAAAGGGTTTAATATATGTTTTATTTTCGACGCAAAAGCACAGCCGAGATACATAAGCAACATGTTTATATAAACATGCCAGCTTATCTCATAGCCGTCTACGACATCGGTTTCAGTCATCTCAGAGCTCTTTCACAATACATACTGCTGTGAACTGATTGTCCAAGCATATAAGTTTAAAGAAATTAAAAATGACAAAATTAATTTAGCTAGCTCAGCAAAAATGAATTTAAAAGGGCGCCAGAGATTCTTACAACTCAGAGTAACTATCTTAAAAAGTAATAGTGGGCGTTTGCAAAATTGACTTTCTTTAAAATCCCCAAAAATTGAAATGGCTGATTCAAAAATAAAAGAACTATTTAAGATGATATTTACAATCATTTGATTTATTTTTTTTAAAAAAAAAGAAAAAAAAACATTTGATACAATTACAGGAAAAATGAAAACCATGAATATAAGATTCTGGCAAAAAACAAACCTGCATAAGATTCTACAATTTAAAAAAGGACAATGCAAATCCTTTAGCAAACAAAATGGTGAATTCGTTCTAGAAGGAATTTCATATACCACAAAAAATCTACGTGGTTTCAAAAATTCAAAGCAAACTAAAATTTAATTCAAATAACGTAGAGAAACAACCAAAATCAAAAATGAAATTTAAAACAAGCTCACAGCTTCACTTCACCTACCCCGAAGTGATAAAATAAAATTAATTTGATAACTACAAAAAAAAAACGGAAAATTTAAACTCTAAACGCGATTACTTCTAAAACGAATATTATTAAAAAGCCTTACATGTATATTGTGCACAACTATCTAACACTATTTAACAAATGAATTACTAGATGGACGATTTTAAATTCAAAGCAACGAACTACATCTTAAACTGAAAAAGAATTACCAAAAACGGTAACCAAGACAACTAAACAAGACTATACACGCGCTCGTCTATCTGGTAACTCCTGGCCTCTAAGGTAACATTCGCATATATATGAATTTACATTTTCGTGCGATGAACGCACAGCGCAACGCAAAGGAAAAACTAGCATATAAACTATATACAGGAGTACGCAAAATGTACAAATAAATGAAATTAACTATACACAACTGAACAAATAAAATGATACAAACAATTATTAGAATTGTGCAAACTCTATCATTGTTTTGACAAGGCTGATTTGGAATAAATAAAAATACAGATTTAAATTTCCGAAACCCGGGGTGCCAGTCCACAGCAATACATTTTGTTGGTGACCAAGCCTTTCTAAAAATTTTGCTGCACCGTTCGTTCGTTCAGCTTTTTGCTGCTTAATTTGTGGTTTATAATTGGACAACATTACACAATATTGTAAGTAATATTCTTAATTTGTTCTAATATAATAATAATAAAGTAATTAATTTTACTAAAATAATTAATTACCCTAGATTTGCATCATGTCAAACGCAAAAAAAACAAGGAAAGGATTAAAAAGAAAGTTTATATCGCTTGAAGATAAAATTCAAATTTTAAATCGTTTAGAAGGCGGGGAAAAAATATCGTCTGTTGCAAAATCAACAAATTTGAATGAATCTACAATTCGAACCTTAAAGAAAAATGCAGATAATATAAGGAAAACTGTGGCAGATGGCTGTCCGTTAGGTGCGAAACGTGTTACTCGCACACGAAATTCTAATATGGTTAAAATGGAACGGGCGTTAATGCTCTGGTTGGAAGACTGTATAGCCAAAAAGATTCCTATCAGTGGAAATCTTATCAATCAGAAAGCACTTAAAATCTACGAACATTTAAGGAATATTGGGCATTCTTATGCAGAGCTAGAAAATCATTCGTTTGTCGCGAGTAAAGGATGATTTGAAAAACTAAAAAAAAGGCACACATTACACAATATTAAGTTTCAAGGAGAACAGACCTCAGCAGATGCTGAGGCTGCCGAAAATTATAAGCTGGAACTGGCTAGAATTATCAATGAAGGAGGTTATTCACCTGATCAGATTTTTAACGCTGATGAGACGGCATTATATTGGAAAAAACTACCATCTAGGACCTTCATTCTGAAAAATCAAAGGCGTCCTCAAGGGTTTAAACTTTCAAAAGAACGTATCACCCTTCATGTGTGCAGCAATCTATCAGGGAGTCTGATGATAAAACCAATGATAATAAATCGTTCTTCAACTCCCCGTGTAATGAAAAACATTAATAAGACCCAATTGCCTGTATTCTGGCGATCTAATAAGAAAGCTTGGATGACTCAAGATTTATTTAAGGATTGGTTTTATAATTGTTTTATCCCAGCAGTGGAAACCTATACGATGGAAAAAAAATTGTATTTCAAAGTTTTATTGGTTCTTGATAACGCTGCTTGCCATAACATAGAACTGGATCACCCAAATGTGAAAATTGTCTTCCTTCCTCCTAACTGCACGTCATTAATATAACCTTTGGACCAAGGAGTCATTCAAACTTTAAAAATATACTACACACGCCAACTTTTCCAAACCATTTTCGACAGATTAGAAAATAGTGAAAATAAAACTCTTACTCAAGTGTGGATAGAATTTTCTGTTTTAGATTGTATTAGAACCGTGTCATCAGCGCGGAAATTAAACCATCAACGCTTAAAGCGTGTTGGAAACCTCTTTTACCTCAAATGGTTCAAGCAATACAAGATGATTCTATAATTTCACTCCCAATTACAGAAATAGTAAACATTGCTTCTTGTTTAAGCGATGAAGAATTTGCAGTAAACCCATCAGGATGTAAGAGAACTAGTACTCGGGGAAGAAACTTTAGATGAGGAAGAACTGATGGAATAAATTGATGCACCCACCTCAAATGCATTGGTAAACGGAAATAAGGAAAACGAATAGGTGTCAAATCTCGATTTACAAGATATGAAAAAAGGGCTAAATTTGAGTAAAGAATTAGAACTTCATTTCATTCAAACTGATTATTCAACGGTGCGCAGCGCAAAGTTTAAAAGATACAGGGTTTGTCCGGAAAGTAATAGGACTGATTTTATTCCGCCGCGACTGTACTTCGGAGCGTGCGCGCACCGACTGGAATCGGTAGAGGGCGTTCCTAGCTAACGAACGCGCGGCTGGTCAGGTGTCTCCGAGCACCTGGAGAGTCAGGACAGGCTTTTTCGCGCGACGTGTTTCTGTGAGTGGTGCAAGCCGAAAATGCAGCGTTCGTTAGAGCAGAGGTACGCGATTAAATTCTGTGTGAAACTCGGCAAATCTGCGACAGAGACGTTTGATATGATCAAGCAGGCTTACCCAGATGATGTTTTAGTAAGAAGTGGTGTGTTTCGGTGGCACAAGGCCTTTTCGGAGGGCCGGGAAGAGGTCGCCGATGAAGACCGTGCTGGAAGACCTTCAACTTCGACAAACACCGACAATGTGACTCGTGTGCGCAAAGTTTTGAACTCAGACCGTCGACTAAGTATTCGTTTAATTGCCCAGATGTTAAATTTATCAAAATCTGTGGTTCATGACATTGTGACGGAGCATTTGAACATGCGCAAGGTGTGCGCGAAGATGGTCCCAAAAGTGCTCACTGACGGCCAGAAATTGCGGCGAGTGGAAGTGTGCCAAGAAAATTTGAACATGTGTGAAAGTGACCCCCAATTTTTGAATAACGTAATCACAGGTGACGAGTCATGGATCTTTGAGTATGATCCCGAGACAAAGAGGCAATCTTCCGAGTGGCACACGCCGGCGTCTCCTCGCCCAAAAAAGGGAAGAATGAGCAAATCCAAAGTGAAAAACGATGCTCATTGTCTTTTTTGATATCAAAGGCATCGTCCACCATGAATTTGTTCCTCCTGGACAAACCGTCAACGCCAAGTTTTACGTGGAAGTGCTCAAGAGACTCAAACGAAGGGTCAATCGGGTCCGACAAGACATCGCAGCCGACTGGAAGTTGCACCACGATAACGCCCCGGCTCATACCGCCTTTCTTGTGAACAGCTACCTGACAAAGGCCGGCATCCCAACGCTTCCGCAGCCGCCCTACAGCCCAGATGTGCCCCCCCCCCCCCGGACTTCTTTTTGTTTCCTCGCCTGATAAGGCCGATGAAAGGCAAGCATTTTGAGACGACAGAGGGGATCCAAGCAGCTTGCACCGCGGATCTTAAGGCTATTCCGGAGAATGCCTTCCGTAACGCCTTCAATGCTTGGAAATCGCGCTGGCAGCGCTGCATCGACGCAGAAGGAGCCTATTTTGAAAGTTTTTAAAGAATTGTAACGATTGGCTCAGTAAATTTTTTAAAATCGTTTCAGTCCTATTCCTTTCCGGACAAACCCTGTAGATCGCCACCCTCAGGTTTAGGCCATAAGACACCGATTGAGATATGGACAGGACGAAAGCCTGACCTCAGTCATGTCAGAGTATTTGGCAGCACAGTAATGATGCATGTTCCTAAAAATAAAAGATTAAAATGGGACAAGAAAGCCGTGAAATATATTCTTGTGGGATATTCTGAAAGCACAAAAGGTTACAGAATGCATAACCCAGAAACCAGAAAAATCTGTACAAGTAGAGATGTAATCATAATGGAGAGAGATAATGATATTACTCAGGTAGAAATAAATGACACTCATGAAGATGAATGAACCCGACGAAAGATGTTACTTACAAGAACGAATTTTAACGCCTTCAATTGAAGTTCGACGATCAAATCGTATTCGAAAGTCAACAAAACAGAACGACTACGTTTATGTTGCCAGCGCTAAAGAAATAGATAGTGATCCGACCACGATTCTAGAAGCTTTTTCACGTAATGATTGCAAAGAGTGAGAAGTCGCTGTGGAAGATGAATTACATTCCAACAGAAGAAATGGTAGCTGACAGTTTGACAAAAGCAGTTCAAAAAGGATGTTTGCACTAGAGGAATGGGGTTGATTAGATGTAATGAAACTTAATGTGTAAGATTTCATTAAGTGGGAGTGTTGAAATAGTATCGCTTTTTATCAAGCAAGTTGTATTTTGTTTTTAGATAGACAATATATGAAAACAAGTAGTAATGAATAAATAAGTCAAAGCTATAGTTCGCATATATTTTTTATCATTTTTATTGTTACAATTGTTTAGGAACGGGGCACAGGGCTAAAGAATGCAAAAAGGACGCGGTTTGCGGGAAATACGAAGGAAATCACGATAGAAAGGCTTGTAAAACGGGGGTCACCAAGTGCGCGGTTTGCGAAAGCAGAAAGGTCACGGGGGTGAACATTAAACACAAAGCGTATTCTAGAAACTGCATGTCCCTCAAGAAATTGTCAGAGGTCTAACAAAAGAGACGTAATTATGAATAATTACGCCAATAATAGTATTATTGATTCAGCGGATAACGATGTGATTAAGTGTTTAGAAAATCAATTTAGGACGGGGAAAAAGAGCGACAGATGTATTAGTGGAAAAGCTACTTAGGGATAAGATTAGGATAATTTTCATTCAAGAACCGCATGCAATTAAGGATACAGTTTGCGGACTACCGAGGCGGTTTAAATGCTTTTATATTACCGACGAAAGTAATCGCATTAGAGCGACGTTGGTAATACGGACGACAGCTTAAGGGGAATTTTAATCAGGGATAAAAGTAATTCCAACTTAATGACAGTAAAGATTGTTGCCGTAGGACTTTTATTCTTCAATTTAGGTGTTTTAGCTAAAGACTGCTGTTTAATTAATTTAAGAATTAGACCCTGTAACGCCATCTAGCAGCTAAGTTTCGTACTTCTTGCTGGTTCCAACGCATCTTTAGTCACGTAATAGTCAAACGTAATGTCCCATTTTTGTTATTCGTTTTCGAATTATCAGTAATTTATTGTCCGTTAAAATAGCTTCTTATTGTTCAACTATTAGTTCAAGTTTCGTTCATCAAACGCATTTGTTAGTTTCGTCAGTACTAATTTGATAAACGTTACGTAATTCCGCTTCCGTCCACTCGGTAAGCGGGAAGACGTGCCCCGGCTTCCTTAACACCACACGCTCTGTTAGTTCGCTCCGTGAAAGTTTTATTAGTTACCACGTTTATTGTGGGATATTCTCACGTGAGGAACATCAAGTATCAAGTGCATTCTCTGTTTTACCTGGGGCTACCAGGAGAAGTGGTCGTTGCAGCGATATTTTCCTGAAAAAGGGTTTATAAGCAGTAGCGTTAGCCGACATCCATTTATTTAATGGCGTCACCTTCAGGTCACTGGTAAGCGGACTCTTCTTCCTGTTGTTAACTTTCTTAGTTTTGGTAATCCCGTCCTGTCCTTCAGGACCTATTTTGTTTTGGTTTGAATTTAGGGCGGGAGAAGTACCTAATTGGGGAGACCGCTTATCTTTGAATTTACCTGCACCGCCACCCGCGTTCAGGGGAGCAAATTGAACCACGCCTACAACAACAGCGTGATGCGATAAATACCTTTCCGGACACAAGCCGTACGCCGACACCCGCCAAAGTTACAGCTAAGTTTTTAATGTTGTTTTCTTTTTTTCGTACCGTATCAAAATCAAAGTTAGTTGTGGTTTTGGTAGCTTCGTTTGGCGTTCTCCTTTTATTTCACCCTTGCAGGGTTGAGAGGTAGACCAGCTACTTCGAGTAAGTCGCTGATCTCGAGCCGTTTGGCGTCAGAGAGTGAACGATTAGGACTTTGTCTATTTCTTTTCTATATGTCTCTTGCATATACTATTAAGAGTTGTTCTTATAACATTTTGTTATGTTTTGGAAATGTATTCTCTGTTGTCAATAAACCACTTATTATTATTAATATTCGGATTTATATTTCTTACAATACTATCGACAATAGTAAATTTACCCATTGCAGGCTCATCGTATATAATTTAGATTACGCTGCACGCCGTCAACCGAATTAGGGTTGATAGTTAAGGAAATAGCGAACCAATAATAGTGTAACACCCCGGTTATTGCCCTTTAACCTTGACCCACATAAACAGCTGTTTGTACTATTGTAATACTAAATTTGGCGGTTCTTGCTATATCGTTAGAGCCATCGCTTGGTGTTATTACATAGTGCTTAGTTTAGTTTAGAGGTTAAGACCGAACACAAATTGTGAGCCTTAAATGAATCAACTCATGTGCCAAGATTTGTATTTTCTTGCATTATTATTATTATTATTCCTTTATTTTTTTTTTTGCAACAAAAATCCAGTGTCACCTAAAAATTTGTGTTTTAAATGAATTATTACAATCCGATGAGAACTTGAAAATCCTAGTGAGTTTGAAAGCGAACGAGCCCCGTAACAAGATCTAAAGTGCTAGGGAATTAAAGATAATTGCTATATCTACAGTAGCGGACAAAAGTTAAGCAACTCTACACAGGTAGTATCTTTTTAGATAATCAAAAAAGATAACAAAATGTAATTGAGATATATCATTTTGTATATTACAACGTTTATTAATTTCATATGAAGTCTTACATTTTCTAATAATAAACTGATTATTCTAAATAGAAGCGGAAATTTAGGTGACAAAAGTTAAGCAACCTCGTCTGTTGCACGCCTGTGAAGTCCCTATCTATATATTTTATGCTTGTGTGCTGATTCATTCATTAGTACGCGATAGGGTTGACTACGTACGTGGCAAATTTGTAAATATTCCTAGCGACGATGCCACGAAAAGTGAATTCAATGGATTTAGAACTGAAAATCGTTGAGCAATACGAAAAAGGAGTGTCACAAGCAACTTTAAGTAAACATTTTAATATACACAAGTCGGTAGTATCACGAATGATACAAAGATATCAAGTTAGAGGTACAGTGGCCACTAAAGTTCGCTCTGGACGACCGCGAAAAACAAGTGATAGATATGATAAATTAATTCTTCGTCAGCGCAAGATAAATCCATGGACAACTACTCAAGAAATAAAAACTTCTTTAAGTATCGATGTGAGCACACACACCATACGAAGACGTCTAGTGGAGGGTGGACTTCATAGCCGAAGACCAGCCCGAAAACCTTTGTTATCACAAAAACAGAGAGCAGCAAGACTGCGTTTTGCGAAGGAGCACGCCTCATGGTCTATACAACAGTGGAAAACAGTCCTATTTAGCGACGAATCAAAATTTAATATGTATAGAACTGACGGAATTTCTTATGTACGGCGTCCCATACGAGAAAGATTAAATCCAAAATATTGTCAGAAAACTGTAAAGCACAGAGGTGGTAATGTGATGGTGTGGGGGTACTTTTCTGGTAGTGGGATGGGCCCCCTATATCGCATCAATGGCATTATGGATAGATAGATTTATGTAAAGAAATATATTAGAAGGCATAATGTTGCCATTTGCTGAATGGCATATGCCACTTCGATGGCATTTTCAGCGCGATAACGATCGTAAGCACAGTGCTAGGGTCGTTAAGGAGTGGTTAACTGAGCAAGGAGGTAATGTTATTTCTTGGCCAAGTCAATTTCCAAATCTCAACCCTATTGAGAATTTGTGGGAGATTGTAAAGCGAAGACTAGAAAACAACAAAAGGTATAATAACCCCGCTGAAGTTTTTGAGGCATTATCAACGGAATGGCAACAAATTGATCTGCAAATTCTGCAAAATTTGATAGAATCTATGCCTCGACGGTGCGCAGCTGTTATTAAAAACATGGGGTATGCCACAAAATATTAATATTTATATAAATAAGTTTAGCATTTCTTTTTGGTTGGAAAGAAATATATAGTTACTTAACTTTTGTCACTTATAAATTGTACGTTATTTACTACAAACAAAAAGTATATATTATTTAAATTAAAGCATATAACATCAAATACGTGTTTTTCTCTTTGTAAGGATACGATCTGTTAAAATTGATATTATAGTCGTCAGATCCCCTTTTATTACTTGACTATTCACAGTAAGCTCACATATTTCGCAGAGTTGCTTAACCTTTGTCCGCTACTGTATCTACATTCCACCCGAAGAAAGACATGCTGGCGAATTGAGGGGTTACGTTAATGAGCTTGAGCAAACAATAAACGAATTAAATGTAGGAACAAATAAGATAATTATAGGTATAGACCCGAATAGTAAACACAAGGCAGTATTTTAGAGGATAGGCGCGGCAGGGAATTAGAAGATCGAATTAACGATAAAGGATTAATTGTAGTGAACAGTAATGAGAAACCGACCTTTGTGGGACACCGCAGCAGTAGTTTTATTGATGTTAGGATAGTTAATAGTAATGCATTCGGAATAATAGAACAATGAGGTCTCTCGAACGAAGAAACGATATCGGACCACAAGTATATAAAGTTTACGGTAAACGGGGAAAACAGGGACGGTAGTAGAGTCGGGAAGCGAAAGGGTTTTTGCGTAAAAAAGGCAAATTGGGAGTTATTTACGCGTATAATCGCGGGGGAGGCCGAGGGGTTAGAGGCGGGGCTTGATAGTATCGAGTCGGGTAATGATATCGAAGGAATAGCCAGGGAAATTAACGACGCGGTAGTCAAAGCGTGCGAACAATCGATGCGGCGTAGAATAGTATATTAAAGTACGAGTTTCATAAGGCATGATTTTGTCGCACGAGTTCAAGTTTAGAAAACGAGCCGCAGGCGAGTTTTCTAATGAACGAGTGCGACAAAAAGCCTTATGAAACGAGTCCTTTATACTATTTTTTTCTATTTTGCATTATAAATTGATAATAAATACTTAATAAAAATCTCATTAAAAATGTTGAGTTTTATTTTTATATGAAGTTGGTCACATTGACATACGATTGACATTTGACGAATTCAAAATTCAAATTCGGCTATTTAAATTGTTTAAACAAAATACATTTCATAATATAGTCTCTGTAAACTGTAAAAAATGAGTGATACTGAGACAAATTTATTTTGTACGCCACCACAACTGCGTGAAATTGCGGATAACGCCGTCATAAATTTATTACCGAAAAAATCAAAAGCAGTATATGAAAAATGCTACCATCAATTTGAACTATGGGCTGTACAGAATAATGTCAACACAATATCTGAAAACATTTTATTGGCATATTTTGAATTACAAGGTAAAAAAGAAATCTTCTACCTTATGGTCTATGTATTCCTGCTTCGTTCTTGCTTTTCCATTTATAAAATACAGACATATCAAAATATATTAAATTACAAGCCTATTTAAAACGATTCTCTGAGGGATACGAGGCTAAGAAATCTAAAATTTTATGCATTGAAGATATTAATAAATTTATAGAAGAGGTTCTGACGCATTGTATTTAGCAATAAGGTACGATATATTTGCAAAATGTAATTTTTTATGTAATGGATTTAATTTAGATCATTTTAATAATGGGTTACACAGGTGCCTGTAGACGAGATGAATTAACAAATATGTCCATACATGATTTAGAATTTAAGAGTGATATTATTTTGGTGACAGTACCTAAAACAAAAATAATATCGTAAGAGTTTTTGCAATTACGGATGAAAGATGGATTACTTTAATTAAAAATATGTCGCCCTGCGACCAAAAAATATTAATCATTCAAGATTCTTCCTTACATATCGCAATGGTTATTGTATATCGTGCCCGATTGGAATTATACGATTAGCAAAATGCCTAAATTAATAGCTGATTTCTAAAATTGCCCAATTCAGAGCTTTATACTGGACATTGCTTCAGACGTTCTAGTGCTACACACTTAGCAGACGCAGGCAGTGATTTGCTGACTATAAAACGTCATGGTGGATGGAAGTCATCTGCGGTAGCTGAGGTTACATCGAAACCATCTATGAAAAGTAAAGTGGCTGTAGTGCACAACTTATCAGGGCCAAGTACATCTGGTCATTCTAGAGTTATATCATCGAATGATTCTCAATCACAAGAGTCTACCATTAAAGCCAATAACATAACTCAGCAAAACTTTGTTACGAAGAATTTGCCTGGCATAACAATACATGCTCAAGATACTTGTTCCGTCAGTGTAAATGTATACAGTAATTCCACGTTTCATAACAATAACAATGTAAACTAAATTTGTATAGAATTTTTGATTAAAGTATTTACAATTTACATGCATTAAACGTCAATTTTGCTTTCTGTCATAATGTATTCAATACAGCCAACCTATAGAAATGAAAAAAGGCGTATCACAATGAAGCACTTTTCGATACGCAAAAGCGTGTTACAATTGCGTTTTTATGAACGCAAAATAGAAAAAGAATTTTTTAACTAAATCGGTACAGTGGTGGACGACGTAACTAACGACCTTAAGGAGGGAAGTCAACAGGTTACGACGCAATTATCAGAGATGCAACGACTCGCTGTATAGAAACAAATACAGTGTAACAGTTATTAATAAGAATTTAAATGTTATGTATTTTACAAGGTATTATTTGTTATTTGCCTACTTCAGTAATTTAGGTGGACGTGATGGAGTGTCACTTACTGATAATATAATGAAATATTGTTTAACTTATGAAGTAGCCTCATCTTTGAACTTTTATGGAAAAAGATCTAACAAGCAGCCATTTAACAATTTAAATTTAAAAGGGATTATTGATTGTAAATATGGTTGTCTTTATTTTGTGATTTAATATTTAAAAAGTTATGTTACTACACAATTATAAAGATCTCTTAAAAACTATATACTCATACATTGGAGGAAGCTCAAAACTTTGTGACGAGTTAAAAAGATGCGAACTTACTTTGAAATACGCCACTATAAAATATTGAAATTATCTAGTACCAGTTGATTAGCTACATATCAGTGTGTAGAGCAAATGTTAGTTAACTGTAATGAATTAATTAATATTAAATCACAGAATCCTACAGTTAAATGCTATTTTTTTAAATATAACTTAAATTACATGAATTGATTTAATGCACTATTTCAGAGTAAACATTCTCTAATAGATGATTTTCAGACTTTGAGTTTGTCACAAATATGGCATTTGATACAACAAAAAGTCATGTACTCAGTAATCTTAGCAACATTTCTGATGTATATAAAGACATAATGAATAAGCTTCGAATAGATGATATTGCCGTTTCAATTCAATGCAGAGGAGAAGAAATTAATTCAACTTGGAAAGGTTCAAAACTGGTTAGGGCTTGATAAAATTCAAGATTTCACACATAAATTTCTGTTTAAAAACATAAGTAAAGTAGCATTAATAGTATTAAGTCTTCCACATTCAAATACGACAGCAGAACGCATTTTTCAGTGGTAGGTAAATGACATTAAAACAAAAAAAAGAAGCAAAAAAATGTTTGCAGTTACACACATAAAATAATATGATGTGTGTTGATTAGACTTAAGATTTCCCACTTTTATTATAACTTTAGTTTTAGTGAATAAAGGTAGTTTAAGTTTTAAAGTGAAAATCACGAGTTTTATTCTCAGTTCATAACATAATGTTGGTGTCAGAAGTAGGATGTCAAACAAAATTTCGAGCGTTTAAAGTACGTGTTAAATTTTGGTGTATACGAATACTTCGTTGGCATCGCGACATCCCGTCCGCAAATTCGAAGCGACTTCAGGAAGGAAAACCGAAGAGTCCCGTTCGAGACCAAGATCCTGCAAATGAAGACGCTGTTCTCCTACTTCGTCCTGTAAGTAGTTCAATTTTTTAACATCGAGACCTATTATCGTACATACTTTCGTCACAATGCCTAACGATTCATCAAATACCACTCCTGTGAATAAATCATTAAGCGAGTTAGAAACAATCGAAACACGCGACGTCATTCCAATCACTATTTTATTTAAATTCATACACGAATTCGATGGTAGCCGCGATGAACTAACAGCATTCATAAGAGATTGCAAGCACGCGAATAGATTAGCGTCTGATAGTTAGAAACCCTTATTATTAACCTTTATACAGACTCAAATTAGAGGAAAGGCAAAGACTGCGTGCATAATCGAACCTTTAGTACATGAAAAGAGCTTAAGCAATTCCTAAAAACAATGTATCAAGATAGGAAACATTACACGCAGATCATAAATGAGCTGACTAGTTTACAGCGAAATTTAAAGAAAAAAAAAACTATACAACAGTACTCAATCAGAATCGAAAGCACTATAAAAAGAGCAATCAACGCCGTTCAACAAAATTGTATGATTGTAGCCGAATTAACCAGTCAAATTGCCATGTTAAATCGAATCACGTTGAACCGCATAGTATATTATTGCGTACCCGAGATATCACATCACCTTAGAACTCACGACTTAAAAAGTTTAACCCTTAAGTACTAACGATACGTTTCTCAGACGGGCATGCGTCCAACAGTCTTATATTTCTCCAGACCTATTTTTCTCCTGAGGTTATACGCCTATGTAATTTCAAGTTGGGACATGACTAGTCAGCAGGCATAATATCGGCAAGAAAGAAGTGCGTGTTCCACAGTTATTACAGTTTAAAGTGTCGTTGCCGTCGCATAGACGGGTGGTTAGTGATTGTGTAACAATACCTTATGATGAGTTCTCAACCAAGCTCATCCAAACCAATAAAATTTGGTGATCCAAATTTTGAGGAACGGCTGTTGCAGTGGTACGAAGACGTTGATACGGATTGTAGTGACAAAGAAGACGATGTTGATGAAAATTATGCTATAAACAGCGAACATGAAACCGACTCAGAAATAGAGTGTAAGTTTTTATACAATTTTTATTCTTTCGCACTTTTGATATGGTATTGAATTTATAGTAGACAGTGAAGAAGAGGAAAGTCTGGATGAAGATGAAGCAGAAGAGACTGAAGAGAGCAAGAAGTACTATTACGGTAAAAATAAATTTAAATGGAGTTGTGTTCCGCCTACTTCTAATAGAGGACGACGTCGACAGGAAAACATTGTTGTTCATTTACCTGGGTTACGCCCTCAAGCGCAAATAGGTGACATTTGCGATCCTCTCACTACCTGGAAGTTTCTATTTAGCAATGACATTTGCGATATTATCCTAAGATGGACCAATTACAAAATTCAGCAAGAACGTACCAAGTACAAAACTCAATTCACCTACTCTAAAAGACTTAGATAAGACAGAACTTTACGCTGTCTTTGGTCTTTTAATTTATACAGCTTTGTTCAAGTCGAATAACGAAAATTTAGATACAATTTTGCTACGGATGGAACGGGAGAGAAGTGATTAGATGTATTTCAAGTAAAGAAAGATTCGCATTTATTCTAAACTGCCTCAGGTTTGATAATCCGGCAAATAGAATTATGAGGCGTCTTGGAAACCCGGTTGCACCTATCTCCGAAATATTTGACATTTTTGTCAAAAACTGTCAAAATTGTTATACCATTGGAACACATGTTTGTATAGATGAGATGTTAGTTAGTTTTCGAGGCCGATGCAAGTTCAAAATGTATTTGCCGAACAAACCGGCGAAATACGGTCTGAAAATTATGTGTTGCACTGATGCTCGTAATGGATATTTCTTTAATGGTTATATTTATAGTGGAAAAGACTGTGATGGCAGTGGATTAGACGATGCATATAAAACATGCACAAAACCAACCCAAAGCGTTATGCGCCTCACAAAACCATTACACTATACAAATCGAAACATAACATTCGATAATTGGTTTACGTCTATTGAGCTTGCTCATTTACTGAAAACTAAAGGCCTTACATGCCTAGGAACATTAAAGAAAAACAAAAGAGAAATACCAACAATTTTTTTACCAGAAAAGAAAAGACAGATTGGAACAGCTTTATACGGATTTACTAGGGAGCTCACTCTGCTTTCATACACAACAAAAAAAAACAAAGCCGTGCTTTTATTATCGTCATCGCACCATCACGAAAGTACAGATGCAGCAACAAATAAACCAGATATGATAGTAAATTACAATAGTACTAAAGGTGGCGTGGATGCACTTGACGAAAAGTGCACCAAATTCTCCTGTAGCAGACGATCTCGTCGTTGGCCTTTGACCATATTTTTCAGGATGATTGATATAAGTATGGCTAATTCATATATTATCCATCAATCATACAAAATAGTACGCAGATACAGAGGTCGCATTTTATTAAAGAACTTGCTCAACAATTAGTCAAACCGCACTAGAAAGTAGAGCGAGGAATGAGCATATCTCTCGAAAACTCCGGCTTAGTATTTGCGAAATATTGGGCACAACACCTCCTGAAGTGCCAGAAGTACGAGTGGACCGTATGGAAATGAAGAAGAATTGTTATATTTGTCCTTATCAGAAGAAAAGACGTACAAATTTTGCTTGTTACTGTTGTCAAAAACCTATTTGTCTAGAGTGTTCCAGGAAGATGTGCTTGAATTGCGTTCGAAATTCGTCAAATTGATGAGCTGATAGTTTTTTCATTTTGAATTGTATGCCTGTTATTTTTTTGTACTTAGTAATACTAAGTTTATTCTTAATAAAAAAAAATCTGTTCTCATTATAGAATGACGGACTTTCTTTTTTAAGCGCCTTTCTCATAGACTTCGAAAACTATGATTTTTATGTGTTTTATAATTTAAAATGGATATATATATATTACATTCTTTAATTTACATGTTTCATAATACAACCTAAATAACTAAGAAGTGCAATAGTAGTGTTGATAGGTTCATTTATCAAAAATTTAATAACCGGTAGTTTTTAAGGGCTCTAGATCGTATACCGTCTGTGGGACGTGTAGTTAGTGCTAGCGTGACTAGTTGACCTCGTTAGTACTTAAGGGTTAAACCATGCGATATCTTACGCTCTAAATGAAGAGCAAATACAAAACATGTATCACAAAAATCCTTACAGAAAAGAGCTCGCGAATCAAAACAAGGACTGTAGGCTTTGTAAAACACCGGGCCATGTTGATAAGCAATTGTTTTAAAAAGAAAAGTCAAATTAATCACGTAGCTTCCTCAAACGAATCGAGACAAAATAATCAAAGTAGCAAGGCCGACTACAATCCCAAATTCTGTAAGTACTGCAAGAACACGGGTCACACAATTGACGAGTGCAGAAAACGTGAATATTATGCGCATCGTAATTCTAATCCACAAAAAAAACCTGAATCAGGTTTCCGAAGTCACCGCCGCACAGTGGTTCAGAACGCGAAAAACGCGATCGAAAATCATATTTTCAACTTCTTCGTACAAAGTTAAAATTGCAGTAATTTAATCTTGAATAGTTGCTCTATTTGATGATGTAAATAATATGCATCTTATTTACATAAGTTTTTCTATATTTGCTTTCAAAGTTCAGTAAAATTGAGACGTTACTATGGGTATAGAAATTAGGGTGTAATTAAAAAGACTGTACTCCAAGCAAATACATTTATTTATTGATGTTATTATTATATTGTTATACATTGCTAAGTGTATCATTAAGTCGCATTACTTATTGTTGGATAATGTTTACCTGGTACAAGAAAATTAATTTGTAACAGGTAATCGCATTATAAAAATTTGCCTTAAGTAGCGGATTAAGTTTAGTTCTACATAACCCTACATGGTAATCACCTTATTTATGTGTAAATTAGCTATTTGGCTTTGTAAATTCAAGAAAATTAGCTGCCAAATATTTG
The DNA here is from genome assembly GCA_004143645.1 of Protaetia brevitarsis. Lineage (NCBI taxonomy): Eukaryota > Metazoa > Arthropoda > Insecta > Coleoptera > Scarabaeidae > Protaetia > Protaetia brevitarsis. Next base: position 1,574,567 of record RXPK01000143.1, read on the forward strand.
CCTATTCAGAACATATAAAAGAAAACCCCACTTGGTACCCGATCAGTTGAAACTCACACTTTGAGTCGAAACTTTATGCAGATTATTCTGTGCGTTATTTTCGAAATTTCTGGCGTTAGAGTGATTGTAAACGATTGTGCGTTTCTTGCAATAGTTTTTTTGAAAAGTTGTAATATAATGGACGTGAAGAAATAAGTCGAATGGTATTACACGAAGTCGCTATGAAGAATGATGATAAATCGAGTGAAAGTAAAAAACGAGCAATGTATCGGTTTATACTTGATACATACGGGCTTGCCGAAGAAGATAAATCAAGTAAAAATATTTTGTATTGGCTTGAACACATGTTTTTGTCAAGATATTTTCAATATTAGAAATCGTGCAATAGAACATCAAGTGTTTTTATGAAAAAAACATAATGTTTGGCTACAAGAAGAAATTATTTTTTCTGAATCTGTTTACTGCGATCGATCATCAACTTCGGGTGTTCGAGGTCGTCCTTCAAAGAGTTTTGCTGAAAGTTCTGAAGTTTTTATAAAAAGGCGTAAAACCGAGGAGCTCAGAAAAAGTACTTCCGTGGAAGAACTTGTGCATGCTACTGCAATGAAGGTGCGAGAAAGTCGAGATAAAAGTACTGCCGATTTGATAATTGAAAGTACTTCAACTACACGAACTAGAGGCAAAACGTATAATGGAAGAGAATGGAGGAGTCCCGAACAAGAACAAAATGCCATGACACCTAGTGAGGCTTTATCATTTATTATCTCGGGTGGTTTTACGAAGCAGCAATATATGCTTATTACAGCAACAGCTATAAAACGACACCACACAGAGAGCGATCGACATCCGACGAGTAACCATCTACTAGCAACCGCAAAAGATACTACGAGTTAGACTTCGAGTTCGCTTTCTGAAATTTGCACTTCTTATTGTTAGTGCTAGCCCTTCCTCGCTTCGCCGATCCATCTACGAGGAGAAGGAGAGCCACAGCGGGACCAACTCCGGGGACGGCTTCCAGCCAGACCCCGGAGAATCGTCAGGGGGGCTCGCCAGGGCTGCGCCCCAGCACCGTCGAGACGCCACGACGCACAACGCCGAACACCACTGCTGCAGTGGGCAACACAGTCGTCAGACCGCCGACCCCTGCAGTCACCATCGCCAACGAGGCCCTCGTTACGCAAGTAACGGGACTACTAACCCAGGCATGGGGCTCCGCCCCTACTGGGGCCCGTACCGCCACTGCATCGGGCATTCCAGTCCCCCAGACTAACGCTAAGGGAGCAGTACCGAAAACAAAAATCGTCAGCAAGGTTGGGACTCGCAATCTACGTAAGCAAGCTACAGTGGTAACTTGCTACGAACGACCGTCGTCGGCCTATTCAGGCCCCGTCACGAGGGCTACTGCCAACAGCAGGACGTGTAAGGAAGCCGCACAAGCTACTTCCACCCAGGATGCTGCTGCCGCCGAGATCCGTTAACACGCCCAGCGTTTGAGGGAAGCGGCGGAAGACTTATCTAGCGACGGGGAGTCAACTGTCATGGAGTTGACTTATGAGTCGCCAGCCCACACCACTAGCGAGGAGTCATCCACCGAAAGGGAGGACGGATTCCAAGTCGTCACTGGTCGTCGCAAGAGGACCAAGAAACAAAAGGTCAAATCGGAAACCAAGCTAGTTACGACTGGCGTAACTAACCCCCAGACCGGCTCCGGGCGCAGACCTGAAATAACCACCAGAGCTCCAACCCCGATGGTTACGGCAGGCAAGGACCGAATCCCACCTGTAGTTCTGAGGGAGAAAGCCAAATGGAACGCTGTTCGAGCTGAGACGGTTCAGCTAAACATCAGAACCACGAAGGTCAGTAATGCCACACGTCAACCTAGCGATGTATACGGATGATGTATGTGTATACACACAATCAGTAGATGCCCGACTAATAGACGACCGTCTCCAGCAAGGGTTGGACATGCTGGAGGAATGGTACGAGCGATGGGGGATCGCCGTTCATCCGGAGAAAAGCGCAGCAGTGCTATTCTCACGGTCCGGAATGCGAAGGCACAAACCTGGAGAGCCAATCGAACTGACATGACACTGAATATTTTTTCGATTCTGATTAATTATTCACAAAATATAAAATGTAATTGTTTCTTTTCAATTTTTGTTTTGACTATGGGTGGTTGCTGTTCATGTATAAAAACATCTTACTGAAGCAAAAAGGCTTAATTTTGTATTTTAGACAAAAATTTCTACAATATAATTTGAGGATGTTTTAAGGGTTGTTTTTCATTAACCAAGCACAAACTACTAAATATGTTAAATTCAATACATTAAGGGGTGCTTTTGACAAACAAATACTTCGAATTTGCAAACTAAACTGTATAATTTGTATAAACAATATTCTACGTACTTGTAGTAAGTGATATCAATTTTTCGCAGTTAAGGGTTGTATTTTAGGGTAGGTTTTACAAATACGATTTCTTTATGCATAATTTCAGATTCAGTTTACCCAAAAACATAATCTTACTCAACGTTTACAAGAGTAAACAATTTTGATCGCGTTTTTCGCGTTCTGAACCAGTGTGCGCCGGAACCTCGAATCAGCAGAAACAAATGTTCCAAGTGACAACTCTTTAAATTTAGACAATTATAACGCAACCCTGCTCTCTTGTAATCCTATGTCATATGTCCAAGTCGAATCTCACATTGCAAAAATCGGCATCTTAAAGCTATTAATTGACACAGGAGTAAGCATCTCAATTATTAAAGCCGAAGGCCTAAAAGGTAAATACCCTTTAAATAAAAATAAAACTAAAAACATTCAAAGCATCAATAAAGGCCCCTCTAGTAAAACACTAGGCACTACATTAATTGATAATTTCATGTAATTGATCAACAGAGCAATATATCTCAGGACGGTATCCTAGGGCACGACTTTCTCAAGTCTTCTGATTCTGTTGTTGACTTCAAACAAAGGACTCTAACGAATTCATATATCTTCATGCCTCTATTCTACGTAAGTACTCCTACAAATCAAAAACCGGTCTTACCGCCCCGTAGCGAGACATTAGTGGAATTGACAATCTTAAATCCCGAAATAAAGGAAGGCATCATCTCTGATATCAAAATATCAGATTCTGTTTTCTTATGCAAAGCTATCACGAAGGTCAACTCCAATTCTAAAGCTTACGCTACAATGCTAAACATTTCCGAGTCGAAACAATTATTAGTTAAGCCTGTCATAAAATTAGAGCCAAGCAATTCGAAGGGAACATTTAAACTCCGAAGAAAAATCGTCACTTCTCAATATCTGTTCCGAATACAATGACATCTTTTTCCTTGAGGGCGATGAACTCACCTTTATTAATACAGTGCAACATAAAATCGCCGTTGATAAATCGACCAAATGTTAAGGCAGCGAATCATCAGACCGTCTGTCCCCCCGTGGTCGTCACCTCTGTGGGTCGTACTTAAAAAAGTAGATGCATCAATCTCATCATCTCCGACTACCGCTAGTAATCGTAGCAGACGAAGCATTCCCTCTAAAAAATAATATATTGCGTCCGTTTCCTGGAAATAACCTAATTGTAACACAGCGAATATTTAATTACCGCCTATCTAGGACCAGATGTGTTGTCGAAAATACTTTTGGCATTACTGTCCATATTTGGAGGATTTTACTGAAAAAGGTGGAAGTATCTGTTGATTTTGCTACTTTAATTACCATAACTTGTTGTGTATTACCTAAGCTTCTATTGGACACTAATTGTCAGAGAGACTTCGCAAGACACTTTTAGAGGAATGCGAAGAAGAGGTAATGAAGAGGAAAGAGGTAAACGGTGCAATGCAACAACTCCACCAACAAAGAAGCAGAAACTTTGCAAGACCTACCGTGGCCACACTGGATACTCGCAATGCATTTGCGGAATGGTTCAACACACCACCAGACACACTTCCTTATCAGCTCGAAAGAATTAAAAATAACCGCGTTTTAAATTACAACATTAGATTTTTGATATGTTTGGAAGACTTTATTGTGCGTTTCGTATTATGAATTAAATCAGTGTTTTAAGTTAATGTTAACATGAATTACTCTAATTTATTTGAGTGCTACTCGGTTTTTTTTTCTGTACTTACATATACATATAATTATGTTGTCACATTTGTACTAGCATTATGTGGTAAACTATGTTATCACCAATCTTAAAATTATATTATTAGTCAATAATTGTAATTTCTTATTAACATGTTTACGTCCGAAGAGACTTTGGTTTGAACTCGATGGACCCATTATCTTCAAGACAAAGAAACCGAGCTTACTTTCTGAGATGAAACTGTAATATAGTCAGTTAAGTCTGTACCTTTAAACTGTGTAGTTTGTGTGCCTGCTTACTCATTTAATAAAAATAGTTTTAAAAAATCCATCTGTGATTTCTTTAAACTTAATTATATGTAAAAATAGCGTTCATTATCTGCATTTACTGCTGCGGCCTTCCCTTCTACAAATCTTCACGTTTCTTTACTTTTTTTATAATCACTTAACGATTTATCATATAAGCTAGGCCTAGAATGAATCTAAAAGGTGTATAGATATGTAAATATTGCAAATATCTTATTGATTGTATTATATAACACCTCAACGATTAGCTGCTGTTCTTGTAAATCCATTTTATACTGCTCTTGGTTTCGAGGATCACAAGAAAGAAACATTTATATAAACGATATGTGAATTGAATTAACAGAAATAGATATTCAACTTTACTAGCCAATAGTGCAAAAAACGAGGTAAAACCTAACATTCCTTAGATAAGTGAAGTGAATGTGTTTCTTTATTTCTGTGTCCGTGCGATATGGGCATGTTAAGTATTAACACACAGAGAGAAAAGATTCTTTAAAACAAAGAACTACTGTATCGTCTAGTTAAAACATATTTCTTTCATTGGTAGCATTAAATGTAAGTACTATAATGTTTAAATATTGGTTGATTTATGTAATTTCACCTATATCTGCTATTTCAACAAAATATATGAAAAATCAAATTGCTGGCGCATAGAACCAACGTATCTGAAGTCATGCTTGAGCTACTTGTAGCCGTTGACGCAACGTACGCCAAGTACGTCAATGAGCGCGCGTCCATATAACGCATTCTGTGGGCACCATACCATTACAAAGTACATACAGTAGGGCCGCGGTTATCCGAGCCCCGACTAACCTAGTTACGGGTTAACCGAGGTAGTCCCCGGAGGAGGCGTGGCCAATACAGCCATGTTTACGCGGCTACTGCGCAGGTCAACTCGCAAGCGTTGACAGACCACCGTCATTCAGACCTCAGTTACAGTTCGTTACAGTTACAGTGTGTTTAGATTCTTGTTCGATTGTTTACGTTTACGTTATGAGTGCTAAACGGAAAAGAACTGTTGTGTCGTTGGAGACTAAATTACAAGCCATCAACAGGCTCGATAAAAAGAGACAATTAAAAAAGTGGCTTCAGATTTAGGTGTGGGAGAAGTGACTGTAGGAGATTGGAGAAGAAACCGGGCCAAAATGGAAAAATGGTGTTCGCAAAAAGATGAAAGTAATAAACGTAAAACTATGAAAACCGGAGAGTTTGAAAAAACATCAAGTGCCTTGTTTATGTGGTTTACACAGCTCAGGAGCAAGGGAAGTCCAGTGAGTGGGCCTATGCTACAAGAAAAGGCTATTGAATTCCACGAAAAGTTTAAAAAGGAGAAGAACTTACAGCAAGCAGAGGATGGCTTCATCGCTGGAAAACCAGGTATGGAGTCAGGGAGCTACACATTTCTGGTGAGAAGTTATCATTAGGGATTGTATACCGGTTTACCGGTTAACCGGTAAATTGACCAAAAAACGTTCGGTAAATTTACCGGTAAATTACAAAAATTTACCGGTAATTCGGTAAATAAAAAATCCATACCAGAAATTTTTATCTACGAAATATTGTGTTTATAGATATTTAAAGATCTAAAGGGACATTGAAAAAAAAAAAGATAAGTGTAAGTAACAATATACCCAATTATTAATTTTATGGGAGATGTTTTTTGTTTAATCTTAATTTAAACTTTCTTGAGTTTGAGAGTCGCTGTAATGCCCTAGAATAGAGAATATAGAAAAGAAACTGACAAAAATTTTTGATTAGAAACGTATAACCTTCATTCCACCGAGTTAGCCAGAAAGAGAAGGATTCAAAAAAATCTCAACAAAAAAGCAAAAAAATAAAAAAAGTCCTGTAAAATTAAAAGAAAATAAGTCTCAAACAAGGTGGATAACGAAAAGTAACGCAAAGAAAAGCGAGATTAATCTTCATTTGTTGCTAGGACGATTGCTAGGATGGTAGGAAGCAAAACACCCCACTTTTCCTACCTGCCTTTGTCAACAAGTACAATTTCAATTCTCGCATTTTATGTTTTTCTGTGTGGATTTTATTTATCTCTCAAAAAAAGTTGAGTTAGCATATATGTGATTTGTGCTCTGGAGTTTTTTAAAAGTTTAAAATCGTTTTTCTTAAAGAGTAAGTAAATATCTCATTTTTTAATATTTAAAAATAATAATATATAAGAACAACATTTCACGTATTTAAATTAATAGGAATTTTGAATATACATTATGAGAGGACATTATTGCAACATTGTTGTAAAATAACATTAAAATTTGAACCTTAAATATATTTTTTACTTCTTAGAACTGTTTAAAATAATTAAATACAAATATTTATTACAAAATTCTAATATTATGCCTTAAGATTGTGCAAAATATGTATTATTCTAGTCTAAGTTCTAATCCTATTTTCTTGGGAAATCCCCATTAGTGTCACACATGAAAAAAAAAATTACCGGTAATTTACCGGCAAACCGGTATTTTAATTTTCGTTTACCGAATTACCGGTAAATGAAAAAATCGGTAAATTTACAATCACTAGTTATCATCCAATCATGGTACCGTACTACAGTTCAAGGACGAATATGAAGCTTTGTTTAAAGATGAAGATTTCTCACCACAACAAATTTTTAACTGTGACAAAACAGGCTTGAACTACCGCATGCTTCCTACAAAAACACTTGCTTCTAAAGAAGAAGCTTCCGCCCCTGGTTTTAAAAAGTCAAAAGATAGTCACACTCATGGCTTGCTCGAATGCTAGCGGGGATTGTAAGTTAAAGTTATTGATGATAGGAAAATCTGCCAAGCCCCGGACTTTAAAAAATGTGTCTATTCCTAGCCTGCCAGCGCTGTACAAAAGTCAGAAAAATGCATGGATGGACGCTGTAATTTTTAAAAAGTGGTTTTTTACTAACTTTATGCCACAAGTTGAAAAGTTTTTAAAAGAAAACAAACTGCCTCGAAAAGCGCTTTTGGTTATGGGCAACTGCCCTGCTCATCCTGATATGGAAGAAATTGTTTCTGGTGACATAAAGACCATGTTTTTACCCCCCAACGTTACCCCTCTGCTCCAGCCCATGGACCAAGGTGTATTGGAAAACCTGAAGCGTATTTATAAACGCAAGCTTTTGAAAAACCCTCATTAGCGCAATTGACGAAGGAAACGACGTCGTACAGACTCTTAAAAAAATTACAATGAAAGATGTTGTGTACATGTCAGCTGAGGCATGGAATGAGGTGAAAAGTTCAACTCTTCAGAAGTCGTGGAGGAAGTTATTAAACATTACGGACAGTCAAGAAACTTTGCCTACAACCGAGTATCACAATGATGACGACCTCAGCCTTGCACAGCTAGCTCAAAGATTGGCTGATGAAACAATAACTGAAAATGATGTAGCCGAGTGGATCAACGCAGACGAAGAATTAGAAGTGACTGACGAGATGATTGTAGAGGCAGTAAATGTAGAGGCTGAGTGAAAGTGAAAGTGGCAATGAAGACATTGAAATGGGGAATGATAAAATCAGTCACAGTGAAGGATGCAAAGCGATAGAAAAGGCTATCGAGTACCTCGAGCAACATCAGAGACAACTTCAACAGATCTTCTACTGCTACGACGATTACGTGAAACGGTCGCAAAGAAGCGAGATAGTTCCGTTAAACAGAAGAAAATTAAAGACTTTTTCAAGAAGTAACTTTTTAACTTTGGTTTTTAATATCGGTTTAAACTCGATTCTGACTTTAAGTTCAAGTTTAGCCTTCAAAACCGTATTTTAGTACTAGTTGAACCTTAAACCGAACAAAAACAATTGTTTCAACTTGAGCGGAGTGATGTATTCGGCTTAAGCTTTAATATTCCGCTCAAATTGAACATAACCTTAAAACAGGTGTTTGTGTTAACTGGCGTCAATCCAATATTAATAAAAATTATGAATTTATTGGAATCTTCTAATGGCGAAGACATTATTAATTATATTGAACATCTTGGTCGTATTAGAAGACCGAGAATTAATCATAGGCGTCCTAATAATTTCGAAATTTGGGATGATCACGATTTCTTTGTGAGATACCGTTTGCAGAAAGATACCGTAAGGCGAGTGCTTATACTGTGTATCTAATGTTATAGCAAATCCTACAAATTTGTAACTATATTACACATACATATAATTTGGAGAATTCGTTAATTTGTTTTATAGAAATGCAAGCTTAAGACCAGATGAAATGATATTGCTGACATTGCGCTTTTAAGCAACAGGAAGCTTTTAAGTGCAGTGGGTGATTTGATCGGCGTTCGTAAACCAACTGCCAGTAAAATTGTTCGAAGGGCATCCCCCCAAGCACTGATTACGTTCGCTTTCCTCGTACTAATGAGAAAATTAATGAAGTAATTCAAGGCTTTTATGAGATTGCTTCTTTTCCTAAAGTGATTGGTGCAATCGACTGTACACATGTTAAAATTCAATCACCAGGTATTTAGTACTATAATAATAATAGTTAATTATATATATTTTTATTATGTAGGAGATGATAATGCTGAAGTGTACAGAAATAGAAAGGGATACTTCTCACTAAACATTCAAACAGTGTGCGATCATAAGCTGAGAATTCGCAATATTATTTGTCGGTGGCCTGGATCAGCACATGGCTCCCATATTTTTAACCCTTAAAGCACGACGTGGGGTCCTTCAAGGACCCCAAATTCACATTTTGAAAAATATTTTCCAAAATAATTTTTTCTGTGCATTCTCTGTTTTGCTAGCTGGACTGACATCTTTGATAAACGAGATATATTATATTTGAACACTCTTGTATGTGTATTTTTACAAAACAATTATTTTTTGTCTGGGCTATACATTTTTAAATACAAAATTTTGTTTCAGGTATAATTCAAGATTATAGTAAATAAATCTTAGTAAATTAAAATGTCAGATCCTCGTAAAAAAGCGTTAAGTCGTAAAGAACTTGAGGACTTAGCCTCTCGTTTTTATGAAGGAAGTGATATTGATGACCTAGATGTTAGTGACGACGAAGACCGCGATCCCAACTTTATTTTTGAAAACGACAGCACATCAGAAATTGAAGATTATTGTGAACAGGAGGTTGAGGAAGAGGAAAAGGAAGACGAACCCCATGAGGATGAAGACGAAGAGAGGGAAGAACCAGTAGGGGAAAGGAATGAAGTAGAAGTCGACAACACTAGACACTATGTAGCAAAATCGGGACGTATTTGGTACTCTGAACATCAAGGACCTTCGCGGCGTCCATTGAGAAATATTATAACAACTAAGCCAGGGCCAACAGCATACACAAACTCAGCTAAAGAAATATTTGAAGTGTTCAACCTTTTCCTGACTACAGATATGAAAGATAAAGTATGCGAACACACTAATCAAGAGGCAACTCGCGTTTATAAATTATATAACGAAGAACATCCTGAAAAACAAAAAACCTGGAGAAATGTTGATATAATAGAGCTGGATGCGTTTATTGGTGTTTTAGTTTCTGCAGGGGCCCTTCGCTGCAGAAAAGAAAATGTCAAGGAAATGTGGAGCACCGATGAATCCATTCGTCGCAATATTTTACAGCGTCCATGCCCCGAGATAGGTTATTATGATCAATAAATTCATACGGTTTGATGACAAAACGACGAGGCAAGAGAGAAGGCAAACCGATAAGTTAGCTGCCTTTAGAGAAATATGGTCTGACTTTGTTAGCAATTGCAATAGAGCATTTGTTCCTTACGAAACGGTGACAGTAGATGAACAACTAGTTGCTTTCCGAGGAAAGTGCCATTCAAGCAGTATATGAGTTCTAAACCTGCTAAGTACGGCATCAAAATTGGGCGTCACAGATGTTAGGACAACTTATCTTCACAATCTGCAAGTTTACACAGTAAGCAGCCCTGGCAATGCACCAGAAAAAGGCCAAGGTTTCCGCGTAGTAAATGATTTAGTTTCACCTCTCTTTGGTACTGGTCGTGGTGTAACTACGGATAACTTCTTCACGTCTACATCTTTAGCTGAATTTTTGCTTTCAAAAAATATGACGCTGCTTGGAACCGTACGTAAAAACAAACCGGACACTCCCAAGGAACTGAAGATCACAAAGGGGCGGGCAATTTATTCGTCAGAATTTGTGTTTCTGACAAAATTACAATGGTAGCCTACACACCAAAAAAGAATAGATTGTTCATGTTTATCAACTCAGCACGAAGATCCAATTGTTTCTGACGAAGAGTCAAAAAAGCCCATAATGATATTAGAGTATAACTCCACTAAAGGGGCTGTTGATAATGCTGACAAAATGATACGTGAATATAGTTGCTCTCGCCGTACAACCCGCTGGCCTTTTCGTTTATTCATGAATCTTGTTGATATTGCCGCCTTGAATAGCTTTGCCATATATGCTGCTAAAAATCCTGATTACAGGAAAAAATCCTCATCAAGGAAAATATTCCTTCAGTGTTTAGGCAAACAGTTAGCTCAACCCAATATGGAACGGCGAATTCCGGACGTGAAGAATAATCCCAGTGTCTACAGAGCAATAGTTGCTTGCGGAGTAAGCAGTCAAGTTCAACTCGAAGTTCCTCTTGCAATAAACGAAAGAAAACGTGGAAGATGCCACCTCTGTCCTAGATCAAACGACAAAAAGGTGAACGTAAAGTGTAACGACTGTAAGCAATTTGTCTGTGCAAACCACAGACGCACTTATTCAAACATAAAGTGCACATCCCATTTGCAAGAAGGTTAACAATTTTGTTTTGTTCATAACACCATAACTTCTATCGTTTGTTATTATTTATGTTTCTAGAATCTGTATATTATTTCTTGTTTTTAATATTTAAAGGATCTGCTTATGTATCTTAGTTATAAAATATTTCGGTTTTTGCTGTTCATAATACTACATATACGAATTTGTATTTTCTGTTTTTACGTACCTAGAGTATAATTATATTCCGCTTTTGGGTTTCTAAAATGTATATTATTTTTACAATATCCTTTTTTTCCTTTACAACACTCAAGTCACCTAAAATAAGCCTAATATATTAATAAAAAACTTGGGGTCCCTGAGAGACCCCACGCGTACTTCATGTAGGCGAAAATAGCGTAGTACCTTAAGGGTTAACAATTGCAATCTTCGACATGAATTTGAACGACAAGCTTTTGCAAACAATTTCTTATTAGGATGTACTGGTTACAAAAATAGTCATTTTCTGTTAACACCATTACTTAATTCTATCACACGTGGTGAAGATTTATATAACGAGGCACATATTCGAACACTAATTGTGTTGAACGCTCATATGGTGTTTAGAAAAGAAGGTTCCTAGTATTGGCAAATGGTGCCAGGTTACAAGTACGAACTATTCAATCCATTATTGTGGCCACAGCCGTAATGCATAATATTGCTTGTGGTGAAGGTGAAGAGGTACCACCTGTGGATGCCGACATAGAAGCAACTATTAATGCAGGCAATATTTTACCAGGAGAACAAAATTATTACCATGTGGCCTATAATAATAGAAGTAGACATAATCTAATTGTAAATTATTTTAATAATTTGTAATGGTTAATATGTGTAAAATTGATCTGACAGTGAGAAGTAGTATGCTGCACTACATTGTTATCAAACGCGCAAAAAAGCATATCGGTTGTTTAATTTCAACAGACGTAGACAAAAGCGAAGCTATTTCAATCTCCGACACAGACGTCGTTCGTCAAACGCAATGTTACTCAGTGTTTAAACTAAAAAAGGATATAAACGACAAGTATATTACGTTTTCTAAATTAAGGCATTACAATTCATTAAAATATAGTGATTTATTTTACGCTATTCAAAATTTAGAATTTCAATTACTAAAAAACAAGGTTAACGAAATATCTATCGCTTATCCCAAAGATAAGTATTCAAATTTAAGGTTCGAAAAAGTAATTTCAATAATCAATTTTATATTCCGAAAGGAGACAATTAAAGTCAATCTGTATCGAAACCAATTAAAAACTCCCAATGAGGATGAAATTCAAGCCATTTTGAAAGAATTCCACAATGTACCTACCAGTGGACATCAAGGGTTTTATAAAATGTACTAGATGCTGGCGCATCTAGGAGTCGAGGAAGGTGGTACTTGAGGAAGGTGGTTTCTTGAAGTCGGTTCATTCTTATTTTTTTGTTCTTACCTTTGGAACACCCTGTATAGTGGAAAATATGTTTAGGTTATGCAGCATTGAAATCTGCACAACTTTTGTAGAAAAGATTTGTTCCTAAAAGCAAAAATAGAGCTATAATGAAAAAACCCAGTCTTCCTGAACACCCGGTATATTTGAAAATAATTTTAAGTTATGCAGCATTCAATTCTATTACTTTTGTAGAAAAGATATTTTTTCTAAAAGCAAAAATAGAGCTATAGTGAAAAAACCACTCTTCCTGAACACCCGGTATATTTGAAAATATTTTTAGGTTATGCAACATTCAATTCTATAACACTCTTGTAGAAAAGATGTTTTCCTAAACGAAAAAATAGAGCTATAACGAAAAAACCCAGTCTTCCTGAACACCCGGTATATTTGAAAATATTTTCAGGTTATGCAGCATTTGATCCTATAACACTCTTGTAGAAAAGATTTTTTCCTAAAAGCAAAAATAGAGCTATTGTGAAAAAACCCAGTCTTCCTGAACACTCGGTATATTTGAAAATATTTTTAGGTTATGCAGCATTCAATTCTATAAGACTTTTGTAGAAAAGATTTTTTTCCTAAAAGCAAAGATAAAGCTTTAATCAAAGACTCAATCTTCGTGAACACCCTGTGTAGTGGAAAATATTGTTAACTTATGCAGCATTGAATTCTGTACATCTTTTGTAGAAAAGGTTTTTTCCTAAAAGCGAAAATAAAGTTATAGTGATGGAAAACCCAGTCTTTCTGAACACTTTGTATATTTTTATATATGTTCAGGTTATGCAGCATTCAATTCTATAAAACTTTTGTAGAAAAGACTTCTTTCCTAAAAGCAAAAATAGAGCTGAAATCAAATTCTATTCCCTTTTCCCTATTCTCTTATTCCTTATTGCGTTTTCATTGCCTATTTTCCCTATTTCCTTTTATAACATCCCATAAGTTACAGCTTTTAAAAAATAGTTGACGATTTTTCCTATAGCTTATTTTTCAGTTTTTCCCTATTCCCTTTTATCATTTTTGTTTTCGCTTTTCCTATCTCTCTTCCCTTTATCTATTCTTGTTTCCTATTCTTATTCTCTATTCCCTTTATCTATTCCCTGTTCCTTATTCCCTTTTCCGATTCCTTTTTCTTATTCCCTTTCCCTAGTCCCTTTCCCTATTCCGTTTCTCTATTCCCTCTCCTTATTCCCTATTCTCTTTCCCTACTCCCTTTCCCTATTCCCTCTCTTAATTCCCTGTTCCCTTTCCGCATTCCCATTCCCTTTCCCCATTCCCTTTCCCCATTCCCTTTCCCTATTTCTTCTCCCTATTCTATTTACCCATTCTCGTTCCCTACTCTTATTCTTTATTCCATTTCTTTATTCCAGGTCCCCTATTCCCTTTCCCTGTTTACTTTCCCTATTCCCGTTCCCTATTTCCTTTCAGTATTTCATTTCCCTATTCCCTTTATCTATTCCATTTTCCTATTCCGATTCCCTTTCCCCATCCCCTTTCCCTATTCAGTTTCCCTATCCCCATTCCCTTTTTCTATTCCCTTTCCCTCTCCGTATTCCCTTTACCCATTCTCGTTCCCTATTCTCATTCTCTACTGCCTTTCTGTATTCCCTTTCTCTGTTCCCTATTCCATTTTCCCCTTTTCCATTCGCTATTCCCTATTCCCATTTCCTTTCCCCATTCCCTTTCTCTATTCCCTTTCCCTATACCCTTTCCCTATTCCCATTTCCATTCCCTTTCCCCATTCCCATTTCTTTTGCCTTTCCCTATTGCCTTTCTCTTTTCCCTTTCCCTATTATCTTTTTCCTTATTGCGTTTTTATTCTCTATTTTCCCTATTTCCTTTTATAACATCCCATAAGTTGCAGCTTTTAAAAAATAGTTGGCGATTTTCCCTATATTTCTTCCTATTTTATCCGTCATTTTATTTTTCCAAACAATATTATCAGCATCAAATGCAACGATCCAAGCACCCACGAATGTCTGTTGCAAAATGTGATCATTTTTTAATAATATTCCTCCATTTTAGTCGCGCCATCGTGTTTTTGATTCTATATATATTAAATATTCTAAACATCAATCTACATAAAATAAATGTTCTTCTGTATATTTATTGACCCCAATAATAAATAATCATGTATTGCAATCGATAAAGTACAATAAAAAAAAGTACGATAAAAAAAAAAATGACCCGCCGTGATTCGAACCCGGCACCTTCCGATAACAAACTCCTTTTGTCGCACGCCGATCCCTCTAGGCTAAAATGCACCCACATATAAATTAAAATATGACAGTGACTGACAGTTTAATTTATGTTACAATACTTCAGATATTTCAGCTACGTTACGTATGTGCAATGATTATAAGATCTCTCAGTATTCTTATTTAATTAATAAACATCGCGAAGACACCACCTACCTACAAAATTTTCGCTATTGTCCGGTAATAGCGTATCTTTGCGTATAATGGCCGGCAAAAGGACGCTGCCATTTCCGCAAGTATTTTGCAATATTTTGGGTACCTGCGCGTAATTCTCGATACTACAGGACTTCATCGCCTATATCCAGTCATTTTACTATCTTTTCCGCATTATCTACGCGCCTCTCTCCCTTCCGAAATCATCTCGATAATTTGGGAATCTGAGCGTCCCGTAATTTGACATTTCTCTTGGAATTTATTCAATAATTTATCTAAAAACTGAAAATAATCACTTTCGCAAACATGCCTAAGCGCGTATTACGAAAGCTATTTCACCTTTTAATCGACGAACTGAGCCGTAAACGAAAATAGAGGTGCCACAAATTGTTCCATATCGACATATGGTAGGTTAGACGATTAGCTCCATCTGAGATGACAATATTTCGCGAATTATTTGACATTCTCCCTATCTACCTTCCTGCAATTTAGCTCATAACGTTTGTCAAATCATATTTTGACGTATTACACTTGCTTAGCGTGCATATTTACTCCGAAAACGTCGCACAGAATTATGTAGGTTTTTCGCCGGCCATTTGCCAAACGTGCTTCAACGACTTCTGTCAAATGTGACAGGCAGACATAGCTATATAAATCGAATAATTTTGAAAAATATTTCGCCTTCCTGCCCTATTTTAGGGTTCGAATTGTACGATGAAACATGAGTGAAGGCGTTCCGACAACAATTTCATACCTGGATACGGTTTTTGAGCCGGTGTCGATGCCGCAAAATTGGGCGTCACTGGCACAATTAACGATTTCGGCCAGATATGAGAAGCGATAAATTGACTCATATTGAGAGAAATTTCGCGTTTCCATTCCATTTTAGGGTTCATACTGTAAAACGAAGGATACAGGAAGCCGTTTCAAAAATAATTTCGCACCACGTTACGGTTTCTGAGCCGCTATTGGCGCGACAAATGGGCGCTTTTGGTTTGGCATCTTACTTGACCCTCGCTCAATAATTTCGCTAAAACTGAACACTTATAATCAAAAACATACCTGAGCGTGTATTTGGCATCTCATCTTATCTTTCAACTCACGTTAAATTACCCCAAATCGCTATTATTATCACCCAAATAATTGATCAGGTTATGGCAAATTAATACCATCACAAATGACAATATTTGTCGAAATAATTCCGCGCTTCTCCATATAGTAATGAATAATACAGCTTCCAGACATCTCTCTGGTCACGTTTCGACACATTATGTGTCCCTCGTACGCCCATTCACGTTCGAATTCGTTTATTGCATTTCACCGTGTGACAGCGGCCACTGACATCTGACCAAACCCGCCAAAATTCCAAGTCCATCTCCCCTAAAACGCACCTCTATAAATCGGGTCTTTTTGAGAAAATTAAGCCGTCTGGACCCCATTTTAAGGTTCAATCGGTAAGAGGAAACATGCGAGAAGCCTATTCCACAATAATCCCACTTCCAAATATTACCTATACTTTATAGCGATCGCGCGAAATCGCCCAACTTTGACAACGCGAAATCTGTCGTTGGCCGCCATGTGACATTTCTCGGTCTCCAGTGCCGTTCGCCGCAAAAATCTAAACTCTTATCGAATTTTCACGTTCTACACACATTTTACCGATACTTCTCGATACGCCTACCCTGGGGGGACGGCTCGTCCCCATCTATAAGTTACGCGTTCGCTTCGCGACCGCCACCTCTTCTCGAGCCTTTAGCGCCGCAAGTCGTCGGTGGGCTCTTACACACCTCAAATAGGGCGACGCCTATGGAATAGCGCCCCCTCGCGCCGGCAAACGCAAGAGAGCCTTTTATTAATATTAATAATCGTATCAAAGCCGAATATACATGGCCTAATATGTCAAAGACAATAAGGAGATACATAAAAATTTGCACAAAGTGCCAGGTAAATAAGAGGTCGAGAAAAACTCTAAAAGTCCCAATGGAAATCGCTAGCATCTCGACTCAACCTTTCGAACGTTTAGCTATGGATATAATAGCTCCATTGCCAATCACCGAAAATGGCAATAGGTACATACTTACTATGCAAGATGACCTAACTAAATATTCCATTGCGCATCCTATCGAAAATCACGAAGCGAAAACGATAACAGATAAATTAGTTGAAACGATAACGCATTTCTGTATACCGCGTACTATTCTCACCGACCAAGGTAGCGACCTATGTCAAATTTATTAAAAAAGTAACCAAGTTATTTCGTTTGTTTTAAAAAACGCTGAATACAAATGGGACAAACAACATGAAAATACATTTAATGAAATTAAAAATTAAATAATGCTTCTCTTTTATGTCACTTTGTCACAACGGCAAAGTGTAATTTCAGTTTATTGTTTCGAAGAATCAATTGGTGCTGTTCTAATGTCAAAAGAACAAAAAGGATTGCTTTACATTTATATTGTTATAACACTACCTAAACTCGATTTGTGTAGTGTAATTATTAGTAGTAGTTCTAATTGTTAGTTTTATATTAAGGATTTGTTGTGCGCTGACCACACGCATTGTTTATTATATTTTAGTTTAGTTTTATTTCTATGTTTACCTTCAACGTTTATTGAACTGTCCCTTCATTTCATTTTACGACTCTTTATCCAATTTTAACGTTACTCTGTCTTTTACCATTACGTGTTCAGTTCCAAATTCATTGTATTACCTAAAAAACCTTTTGCTGTTTATATTAGTTAGATCGTATACAATTGTAACCACCTTACTTTGACATTCATCGCCAATTCTATACTCCAATGCATATTTACTGTTTTATAACTTTAGCACCCTCCAATCGCATAATTCCGACTCTTAGTCTGTTTGTTTACCAAAATATGCAACAGCGAAGGACCACCCGTTACGTTCGATTTTGGGAGATATTCCCGACCTAAAGGTTATATAAGGATGCCCCTTCAGGGAAACAAGAGAGAATCATCCAGTTGTCCAAACACTCCGTGTATCTCCGCTGTTACATGTGTTAGACAAGTGATTTGCAAATTGTCCTAAGTAAAATTACTCTTTTCGAAACCGTGTATTGTATTACTGTGAAATAAACGTAGCTTAGAACAAGTGAGTGTTTTATTTAAACCCGGACAAATCGGTTGTGGACGAGCGGAACCATAACATCGGTATACCACGTACTATTCTCACCGACCAAGGTAGCGACTTTACGAAATTTATTAAAAGAAGTAACCAAGTTATTTCGTTTGTTTTAAAAAACGCTGAATACAAATGGGACAAACAACATGAAAATACATTTAATGACATTAAAAATTCAATAATGCTTCTCTTTTATGTCACTTTGTCACAACGGCAAAGTGTAATTTGAGTTGATTGTTTCGAAGAATCAACTGGTGCTGTTCTAATGTCAAAAGAACAAACCACTATCGTATTTTTCCACAGGATTGCTTTACATTTATATATTTTTTTGCATTTTCAGAATTTCGAGTTTTCGTTATCGGCAAGAGATGGCGCACGAAAGTTGACGTGGATTCATTGGTCGGCAAGAGCAACCCTTTTTATAGCAACTATCAAAATTTCAGACGTCTACTGTCAATAGTTATTACTTAAGAGTGTGTTTTGTGTAGCAAGTCAGGCGGTTACGCAAGAATGAATAAAATCGAATTTCGTGCAGCGATAAAACACTTCTGGATGGCTGGGAAAACGGCCACGGAAATTCGAAATATTTTGTTAGAGGGTCATGACGAATCTACTCCATCATTTTTACCATTAGCTTCTAGGCGAGCGAGTTCAAACGTGGCCGCACAAGCACAAGTGACGAAACACGCAGTGGACGCCCAAAAACCGCTACCAACGATGAAATGGTCGTCAAAATTCATGATGTTCATGATTCATTATTTTTCTGCAATTTTTATAATTTAACGAAATATGTAGTTTTAACACCTAGAAGGAAACGTACGCAGTTATTGCGAGGTCTTCATATAAGATCGCAGACTGATCTCACACCAAAGGCTAGGAGATTTTATAAAATCGCTTCTAATTTACGAAGAATTGTCAGAAAATTGAACTTTGAAAAAGTGTCAAACAAGGACACGTAACTGCAGTCAAGAAGTGTGTATAATAACAGCAGTTTGCACTTAGCAGATTAAATAAGACATCCTTCAATTTCTTCATGTCCCAAATACGGGAACAAGTAAAAAGATCACAAAGCAGAAGGTATGCCAAAGAAGATAATTATTTGCCCCGTCGTTATTAAAAGCCCGAGATCATATAGGTTTCCATAAGCAATTGTTTTAAAAAGAAAAGTCAAATTAATCACGTAGCTTCCTCAAACGGACCGAGACAAAATAATCAAAGTAGTAAGCCCGACTACAATCCCAAATTCTGTAAGTACTGCAAGAACAAGGGTCACACAATTGACGAGTGCAGAAAACGTGAATATTATAAGCAACGTAATTCTAATCCACAAAAAAAACGTGAAT
The DNA here is from genome assembly GCA_004143645.1 of Protaetia brevitarsis. Lineage (NCBI taxonomy): Eukaryota > Metazoa > Arthropoda > Insecta > Coleoptera > Scarabaeidae > Protaetia > Protaetia brevitarsis. Next base: position 1,594,022 of record RXPK01000143.1, read on the forward strand.
CATGTTTCCGAAGTCATCACCGGAACCTCGACTCACCAGGAACAAATGTTCCAGGTGAGTCCAACTCTTTAAATTTAGACGATTATGACGGCAACCTTCGCTCTCTGTAATCCTATGTCATATGTCCAAATCGAATCTCGCATTGCAAAAATCGGCATCTTAAAGCTAAAAAAAAGCTAAAAACCGCTACCAACGATGAAATGGTCGACAAAATTCATGATGTTCATGATTCATCACTTTTCTGCAATTTTTATAATTTAACGGAATATGTAGTTTTAACACCTAGAAGGAAACGTGCGCAGTTATTGCAAGGTCTTCATATGAGATCGCAGACTGATCTCACACCAAAGGCTAGGAGATTTTATAAAATCGCTTCTAATTTACGAAGAATTGTCAGAAAATTGAACTTTGAAAAAGTTTCAAACAAGGAACACGTAACTGCAGTCAAGAAGTATATAGAATAACAGCAGGCACTGCACTTAGCAGATTAAATAAGACATCCTTCAATTTCTCCATTTCCCAAATACGGGAACAAGTAAAAAGATCACAAAGCAGAAGGTATGCCAAAGAAGATAATTATTTGCCCCCGTCGTTTATAAAACAAAGCCCGAGATCATATAGGTTTCCACAGAAAGTATTTGCGCTGCCATCGCAAAGACTGTTAACGAAACTCTTAAATAGGTTAAATTTTGAGTGCGGTATTAATAAACATATAATACAGCATTCACGAAAAAAGTGTGCAGAAAATAGAAGAAAAAGACAATAACTGTGTACCACTCTTCGATGAAATGGCAATTGATGTATCATTATCATATGATTTCGCAAGAGGTAAAATAATTGGATAGTAGGACTACGGCGAAGAAAGCAGTAACAGTTGCAAGCTTGCGAACCACGCGCTTGTTTTCATGCTGCAAGTGGAAACAGCTGATTGCTTTTGTATTTCGCGAATATTCTTGCAAAAAAAAAAAATCCAACTGGTAAAACTGATAGAGAATATTATTAGAAGCCCAAAAGAAGCAGGATTAACAGTAGTTGGGACTGTGTGTGACAAAGGCCCAAATAACAGGGCAGCATAAAACATTTAAAGGAAGAATCTAAAATATATGCCAACCAACACAATATATCACAGTATGAGGGCTTTCTAATGGATGGTGACCAAATAACACCAATATACGATCCCCCACATTTGTTGAAAGGTATCCGTAACATTTTTTTTGCAAAAGGACGCTTTTTTTAAATTAAATGGCAACAACACACTATGTGCTTCATGGAAGGATGTGTTGTCAATTTACCAACTAGACAACCGTCCAATCGACAGAAAAACTTTGTCCCAAATTAACAGATGCACATGTTATAGCCACAAAAATACCAAAAATGATGGTCAAGAATTCTGCAAAAGTGTTTAGCCAGAGAATTTCGGCTTCTATGGTATTTGCTGTAGAACTTGGTATGTTAAATGTTAAAGCGTTTCGTTTATTGTGTAATTTACTTTTGTTTTACTTTTAGGAAAGCTGGCACCATGCCACGCAGTAAATGCTACAGCAGACTTTTTGATATTTTTTGACAAATTGTTTGGCAGTTCCACCTCCAATTTTTGGAATTCAACTGCCGTAAAATTGTTGGAAAACTTCATTCAAAAATTCATAGAGAGCAAAGAATTGGAAAACAGCAATTGAGGGATTCAAGTCGCGGCAAGTTGTCAATAAAAAAGGGTTTGAATACCTCTGCACCAGAAACATAAATCAAGACCCACTCGAAAATCTTTTCAGTTGCATTAGAAGCTTTTGTCACTGGCACATTAATCTAAGCGCTTTTGCCTTTAAGAATTCCTTTAAAACCCCATTAGTGAATAATATTATGGTACCATCTCCAAAATATTCAAACTACGAGGAAGATGAATCTGAAGGAACACTGGATTCCTTGCAACATTTTTTTATCAACTGCCGACGAAGCATTTATAGAACAACCTGAAATTGAGATATATGTGGAGAGTGAAGATGTAATAATCCAGAATATCAATCATTAAATAGCACGGGCCGTGGTACGAGTTACAATGAAAAGAACGGTTCCTGTAAAAGATGTAGGCAGCAACTTACTTCAAGTCATCAAAGTGAACATTATTTATTAATTAATAAAAGGGTTGTTCACCAAAAAGTTTTCTGAATGTGGTTATTACGTGAATAAATTGATTGCTTTTGATGATTATGTGCTATCTTTCGATTCTTATGCTGAAACCTTCGATAAAATGCATTGAACATAAGTACCTTTTACGAGGATATACGCACATGGAGATGGATACAATTCATACAAGAATAGAACGACAAAAGACAGTATCGCCCGAATTTTCTATAATAACTCCATGGGATTGGCAACAGCTTTTCAGACTTCGTGGGAACAATACTGAAGTAGCGGAAATGGAAACCATGGACTTTAAGAATTTTATTGTTTTATTTGAAGAATCTTATTTTTACAATAATAAAAAAAACGACAAATAATCAAAACTTTCTGATATCTAAAGTGGTTTATATGAAGTTTTTAAAAGAAACACGGTGTTTATGCAAAGGCAAAAGTCCGGGAAGACCTCGTGTATCAGCAAAAGTCAACAACACGTGCAAGTTTGGAACTACAAATTCCGCAACCAACTGTGTGGAAAAATTTACGTAGACGACTAAAACTGGCGCCTTACAGATTGCAGTTGGTACAGCATCTACGTGAAGACGACAAGCTTAAACGTCAAGATTTCTGCAATGAAATGCTGCAACGTAATGAAGAGAGTTTTGCGGATTTGAGCGGATAATTTTCAGTGACGAGTCGACGTGCCACAAAAGTGGCAAGGTAAATAAACACAACGTCCGAATATGGGGGACTGAACCTCCGAGAGTGTTGATGGAGCATTTGCAGTGTTCTCCAAAAGTGAATGTGTTCTGCGCTGTATCTCGCACAAAGGTGTATGGTCTTTTCTTTTTTGAAGAAAACAGAATAACGGGAGTTACATATCATCAAATGTTAATCAATTGATTGATGCCTCAACTGCATGAGGACGGGAGGAACCTTATCTTCACGATGGAGCACCTCCTCACTGGCACCGTGTCGTTAGAAATTATCTGGAGGAAACACTTCCACACAGCGCTGGATAGGCCGTGCAACAGCCGACAACCGCGTTCTCCTACGGTGGCCACCAAGGAGCCCCGATCTTACACCGTGCGATTTTTTTCTATGGGGATTTGTGAAAGGCCTGGTTTACGTCCCTCCGCTTTCTAATGATTTAGATGAGTTAAAGCAACGCATCACGAAAGCTGTGGAAAGTGTCGATGCAAATATGTTACACCGGGTTTGGAATGAACTAGACTATCGCCTTGATGTGTGCCGTATAATAGGAGGAGCCCATATTGAGCACCTATAAATTCCCAAAATAAACCTTAAGAATCACTTTATAAAATAATTTAACCGAATTCATAATAACGTTATTAGTTTTGGATTAATAAAGCATTGAAAGTGTCTATATCGTTTGTAGTAACACTGTATTGCTCTCTAAGTTAATAATGCAGGTAGTGGTTCCTGGAAAAAGGGTATTGTGAAAGCATATCCGGCCGTTATTTAAAGCAGGAATTCCTAGAAAAAAATCTATTATGCTGGCATATAAGATAAAAATTAAAATGTTTGCATTTAGTAATAGATTGTGCGTAAAGAAGAAAGCATCGTTTTTCTATTTCAAAATTTCATTTATAGTACGAATCTTTCTTGTAAGTTTCTGTATATATAATATGCCGAAAAAGCCCCAATTAACTCAGGACTTACCAGGCCAGATCATTTTATTACAGAAACAGGGGATATCACAGATAAAAATTGCTGAGATAGTAAAATGTTCACGTTGTGCAGTACAAAGCACAATTAAACGTTACCAAAGGACGGGAAGATATGAAAATCTATAGAAGAGTGGTAGAAAACGCGTAACGACTGTGTGGGAAGATCGAATTATAGAGCGCACCGCGCTCCGGGATAGGCACAAATCCGCCGTACCGATCGCTGCTGAGCTTCGCGCTCAACGGGATGCACCACTTTCTGTGCATACAGTTAGAAGAAGGCTAAATGCGGCAAATTTACGCGCCCGAAAACCGCGACAAAAACCTTTGCTCACTAATTTACACCGCAAGCAACGCCTTCTGTGGGCAAAGAAGTACAAACACTGGAGTGTAGACGACTAGGCCAAAGTACTGTGGTCCGACGAATCTAATATAGAGGTAAGCGCTTAAAAATATCCCATTGTCCTTGCAATATGCGAATTGAACCTGTTTCTTCCACCGAAATAAAAAAATAGCAAAGCTAACGTTGTTTGTTTATTGTGTGCAGATGCGCAGCATCTCTGGAGCCAAGTACGTACGTCGGAGGAGGTATTTTTGCCAGAATGCACATTATCCACAGTTAAATACGGCGGTGGTAGCATAATGATTTGGGGGTGTATGACTGCCGAAGGCGTCGGGGAGATCCATGTGTGTGAGGGGCGCATGAATGGGGTGCGCTATATCGAGATGTTGCAGAAGGTTCTGGAGCCATCTATTGTCAAGTTTTGTGACATTGAAACAAACGATTACTTCTTTGAGCAAGACAACGCCCCGTGTCACAAGGCTCGACCTGTAATGAAATGGTTTACCGATAATCGCGTGAAGATTTTGGAATGGCCACCACAGTCACCTGACCTCTCTTGAAAATTTATGGCATATTTTAAAGGAAAGAGTTCGTGCACACAAGCATAATTTAAAGGCAGCCCTTAAGGAAACGGTGCTTAAGGAATGGACGTCTATACCGCCCGAAACATGTTATCAACTTGTGGCTACCATGCCTAAAAGAATAAAGGCTGTAATAAAAGCTACAGGAGGCAGCATTAAATAATAGTCGAGAATTACGAATTTAGAAAATTTTATAAAGATGTTGAACCCAAATTATAATCTTCCTTCAAGGAAAACTATTTCTAATATAATTTTGCTCCAACTGTACACAAAAGTTCAAGAAACAGTAAAAGAAGTACTCTTAAACGTTGACTGCATTGCTATCACCACCGATCGTTGGACTTCCAGTAACAATATGTCCTATCAAGCCTTAACAGCACATTACACAGATGAAAATAATAAACTGGTGTCGGTTTTATTGGGATGTATTTTGGTACAGGAGAATCATACTGCTAAACATTTATCCGACATTATCAAAAATGTATTAAAGGAATAGCATCTAGAAAAAAAGTTTACGCTGCCGTAACAGATAATGCAGCAAATATCAAAGCACCTATAACTTTATCTGGATGGTCGCATATATCTTGCTTTGCGCTTTCCCTTTACTTGATTGTTCAAAAAGCGCTTCACCAAATAAAAGATCTACATCAAAAAGTAAAAACTATCGTAGAATTGTTCAAACGAAGTCCGTTGGCGACCACAATATCACAAAATTATCAAAAACAAATGGGTTTCCCTGAACTTAAACTAAAGCAACATGTTACGACAAGATGGAATTCAACATTTGAAATGTTTGACAGAGTCATCAAAATAAAAGATCCACTACAATCAGCAATAGCTGTCACAAACTGTAAAAATAGTTTATGTGCTTGCGATTTCGAAATACTTTCTTGATGTTGCAAAATCTTAAAATCCTTTAAACATATATCTGAAGAACTAGCAGTGAAAAAAGTTTTAGTTTTTCACAAGATACTAATAGATTACTTATATCAAGTGAAAAGAGAATTACCGGAAGAAATTGGAACCGGAAGACACGTGTTTTTGAACGTTTAACATCAAAATTAGAAGAAAAATTTCAGAACATAGAATCAAATTAAATTTACAGGGAGTCTACATTTCTTGACTCTCGCTTCAAGAAATTCGGATTCATTACGGACGCAGGTTTCAATACTGCCTATGAAGTTATAGTTTAAAATATGGCGTCTTCTACATCTACACAAAATAATTCATGTAAAGATATTATTCCTGAAGAGACTTCGAAAGCAGTTTTGGATGAAAACATATGGACAAACTTTGATAAACAGGAAATAAATTTTAAAAAACAATTACTCTTCGTCTGTGTGTATATATTTGGCAGATTAGTCAAGTAAGAGCTACCATAAATCCCACTGCGGAAGCCACTAAGGAAGTAGAGAAATATCTGCAAGAACTATTAGGAGGAAACGAAGACCCCTTTAAATGGGAGGAAGAGAGAAAATACTTTACAGAAATTTGCATAAAATAGTTAAATATTTATTTTGTATTCCGGCAACATCAGTACCTTGTGAACGATTTTTTTTTCTAAAACGAGAAACATTATAACAGATAGACGTAACAGGCTATCCCCCGCTAAAGTAGAAAAAATTGTATTTTTAAATCATAATTTGAAATTATCAGGTCAGAAGGTATTTAATATGTAATGACACACCCACTATAATAAAGTAAATATATTTTATTCGTTGCTCACTTGTTATTAGTGTTGTGTTTCAGAATTTATTATTGTATTCAAGATTTATAGTTATGTACGTGTTTTCAAAAACATTATTTTTTTGTTTTATTTATTTTTATTTTGTTTCATTGACTTCATATATTCATATAGATTAAATTGCGTTCTCTAATGCGCACTCATTTCTTTTTACCGATTACAATTAGAACGACATATCTGAATCCCTGCCGTACGTCTGTTGGATAACCATAGTGCTTACTGTATAATGTGACGCTATGTATATATTTTCATGTGTTAGTTTTAAGTATTTTAATTCATTTAAGACTTCTAAGATAAACACTTTTCTCACTATTATATAACCTTTAGATAACCCTTAATTTGTGTAAATCAAATTTATGTATTTGTTTTCTAATATTATTTAACTGCTTCATTTCTCACCTCATATTTTCTCATATAGACGACATTTATTCTCAATTATAACCAAATTTATTATATCCTTTTCAAATCTTTCTTAGTCTTCAAATGTAAACTTGATCATGTGTTATATTCAATTCTTTGTCTAATTCTAAGAACACGATCCCGTATCGTCGAAGTTTGGACCAAAGTAGCCCGATTTCAGATTTTTGTCAACCGTACCTAATTAATTAATCGCTCACCCTAAGTGGTCTGAGGGCACGTATATGAACTTCTACGATAACGAATCCCTAGCGTGGGAAATTATCGTATGTATCAGTACCAGTCAACATCTAACAACCAATTTCAAACCGTTGTCAGTGAATCTTCTTTAAAAATTAAAATAAAGTTATTTTAAGGGAACTTATGTAAGAGTCGGTTCCAATCAGCCACTCTGAATAGTAGACCATATATCTTGTTATGTATTTCTGTTAGGTACGTTATATCATTTGTCTGTGGAATGCGCATATGTTATGGTTATGCCGGGGGTTCGACGATAACGTAGACAAGGAGAGGGTGTCGAAGTGGTCGAAGGGAAGTCAGTCAAAATGTATATGTAATAGAATAAAGGTGTTTTAAGAAAGAGTATTGAATTTTCTTACACTTAGAGTTTTTATTGTTAGACAAATCAATTCTTCGGGCTAAAGACAGCAGTGCGGAACTCAACACGTCTACGTATTCGTGTAGCGAAAAGCTTATCGTTTAAAGAATGGGGCCGACGTGCCGACTGCCGAATGTATCATTTAGTTCCAAAGGAACGAATCCGGCGGACTCGTTCCATTTACACAAATGGAACGAAAGGAATTAGTCCGCAAAAGGAACGACATTTCCCAACACTACTGAAGACCCTCACATTCGCACGGCGTATTAATATTGTATTGCAACTTTAAAGCTTATTGATCATAGGGTAAAATGATTGATTCAAATAAATTTCAGATTAATGTTATTTATTATATATTATGAACAAAGCAAATAAAGTTAACAGGTCGAGTGAAATGTGGAGTAACTGCTTTATATATGTATTAAACGAACTCCTGTAAAATTAGGGGTGTGATAATAAAATTGTGCATGTCTCCTATTTGTTCTCACCATAACAATTTTTTATAATGCATGAAAAATTTCATAGGTTTCAATGGATCAACAGAAGATTGCCAAAACAATTGTAGGCCAATTTGACTGCAACTTATACAAGGTTGAAAGAAGCAGGCGGCTAACGGCGTCGAACTTTGGTGCAGTCGTTAAAAGAAGAGCAACTACACCTTGCTATAATTTGGTGAAAAGATTACTGTACGCCACTAATTTCCCCACACCTGTCCTTCAGTTTGGAAACACTAAGGAAGTTGTTGCCAAATCACTTTTTGAAAAAATAAATAACGTAAAACTTGAACGCTTTAAATTATTTATTGACACGGAATACGGATTTTTAGCTGCTCCACCTGATGGTAAATCATCATTATTACCTTTCTAAACGCTTATATTTTATAATATATTCTATGGGACACCCGCTATATATGTATACTTTCAATTTGACTACCTCGAATTTTTTAATTTGCGCCTATATTTAGCATAATTTCTTTTTTTCTCTTTGCGCTCAGAAACAAAAAAGGAATTATTACAAATGCAGGAGCAAATTAAAAAAAAATGAGATAGTGAAATTGAAGGTATACATCCAAAACTTCAAAACACGATCAGCAAAAGCAAGCTTTACTGTCTCAATTTTGCAAAAAAGCTACCGAATAAGTCGTGCTGTAAATTGCATTGATATACCTGTCCACAATCTTGCTTTTTCGCCCACCTTTAAGCGGGACATTTCTAAATCGGCAGCAATTAAACTAACTACAAAGCAACTTGGGCTGGGCCACAGTATAAACCTTTGGAAAACGATGCCATTCCCACTTTATTTCTGACAGGTAATGTATGGTTGCATTCTGTACACTTTACAAAAATACTAAACCTTATTGCATTTTGTATTTCTATTACATTCGGATGTTTTAATTGGAAGGTACGAAAAATGGGTATGGATAATTAAAATGTTGCTTATTAGCCAATTGTCAAAGAAGGTCTTTCATATTAACGATAACTATTCTTTAACAGGTCCTTCCACAGCATCCCCACAACAAAGCCCACTTTGTACTGCAAAAGTAACAGGTGATATTCAACAGCCATCTACAAGTAAAAAATTACGGAGAATTCCAAGAAAACCCAAGAGGTAAGTTAAACAACAATAATTGTACTTTTTGTATAACTTTTTCTTTTAATTCCTTACAGCTGCTGCATCTGTGCAGACATCTCGCACATTATCCGCCAATAGGCCAAGGAAGGCCCCAAAGTATATAACTTTTTAGGTAAAACTTTTAACCTACCATTGAAATCAACGTTGTGCAGAATAACGAGCAAATGGGATATTGCACCAGGAATAAATTAATGACATTGCTTTTGGAATTATTTCTGCTAAAGTAAGTAGTATGAATGAGATTGAAGCAAAAGATTGTGTTTTATGTATTGACGAAATGTCATTGAAGACTTTCTTTTTTTATCATCGGTCGAAGGATGAAATAATAGGATTTCATGACATTGGTAAGAAAATGTATAAACCAGCAAATAATGTAGTAAGTTATAATGGCTAGGGGAATTCATTGGAACTGGAAGCAACCTGTAGCTTATGCTTTTGCATCTAATTCGTGTTCAGTGGAAGATTTGAAGTATTTAATTTTTAATAGAGCTGGGAAGTTATCAGAAATTGGGTTGAATGTGCTTGCATTAATTTCTGATCAAGGGACTAATTTCACAAAATTTGCGAGAAGTATTGGAATTTCAGAGCAGACACCATATTTTGAAATCGAAAACAAAAGAATATTCTATCTTTTTGATACACCCCATTTATTAAAATCCACTAGAAATAATCTGTTTAAACATAAATTTGTTATCAAAGAGGGTACAAGTAAAAATTTCTTACAGATTTTTATAATAATGACAAACAACAGTCATTTCGTCTAGCTCCACAGCTTACTGATGCACATTTACATCCTAATAACTTTCAAAAGATGAAAGTAAAGCTAGCTGCACAAATTTTTAGTACATCTAGTGGCTGCTGGTTTGAATAGATATGTAGCACAAATTTTTTTCCGCCAATTGCAATGGCAACAGCAGCATTTATTTCAAATAATAAATAAATCAAATTAAAGTATTAACTGAAATGTTGGAAGTTTTTGCGAATCCTAAGGTCTTGAACAAAGATAGCGTAGACATAGCTAAAACTTTGAATTGTACTAAATTCTATTATAGGGACGGATCAAATTCTGTCAGGATTGACTATAGTGGCTTAAATTCCGCCGAGGAAAAGGGAAATAACAACCAAAATGGAGCAATCTTCAATTAAGCATTTCGCCATCTATTGATAAGACGCTCCTCGCTTCAGAATTGGGAAAATTGCTACATTTGGTGAAACTCTACTTAGATGCTGAGGACCGTGATCTCCTCAGCATGTAGTTAAAAGAAAAAATAAATTATTATACTTGGGTGGACCTGAACTGCAGGAAGTTGCTTTAGGATTACCAGGAGCGGTTGTTGACTATGATCCGGAGACAAAAAATGATGTATTCAAAATGCCTGATTGATACACTTGATATACACTTCTCACCCCAACAAAATTCCTGCTTTCAAAGGCATGTTTTTCGGAATATGAAGCCTGAGAGCGAAGAGAGCTTAAACAAATGTTTGATACGTTGTAGAGCACAGGCAAATAAGTGTTCATTTGGGAAAAGTGAAGAAGAAGCACGTGAAATTAATATTAATGATAAACTCATTGATATGTAGATCCCCGTGGATTTAAAAAGAAAACTATTAGGAAAGGGGTTACCTCTCAATGAAGTTATAGACCAGTGTCAGATATATGAACAAACACATAATCAGAGTTCGTCCATACAGATAAAAGAAAACCTACCAGAACCCGGGCTTATAAACCGAATAGAACAATCCAGGAGGCGAACTCGTTGGGAAACACCAAAGCCAATGGACTGTTCACTTTGTGGCAATTTTAAGATTGCCTCCTTATCACTGCAATCTGAACCACATTGAGCTTATTTGGGCTCAAATAAAGAATCATGTCGCAGCTAACAACAAAACTTTTAAATTACCTGAAGTGAAAACGTTACTTATTGAGGGGTTTAACATTGTAAATTGTAGTGCATGGAGAAATTGTATCAAACATGTTATTGAAGAAGAAAATAAGATGTATCAACTCGACAATGTTGTTGAAGTATGATCGAAGAATTCATCATAACAGCAAATACCTCATCATCATCAGATATGTCATTAGAATCTGGTTCTGAATAATTGAAACGTGCATTCTGTTCTAACGATTATACAGGGTGTTAGGTAAGCATGCGGCAGAAATTCAAGGGGTTATGCCTTGGCCTACTCTAAGAATATTTTGTCCTATGATGATATTTGAAAAACCCCTTTGTTACGAAGATACAGGGCGAACAAAATTTGCGACAACTATATTCGATATTCGTTGAAATTATTAATGTAAATAAAAGTATGGTGTACGCCAATGGGTTTATTAAGTACAAAAAATTGTTTACAATGCGTTGTTTTATTTAGTAGTGGATTTCATTTGAATACGTCTCATCGGTTGAATTTGTTTAGATTGAGTGACGTTTGGCTATTTGACGTGTCTTTAATAGTTAGTGAAATCCTCTATCATGAGTGGAAGATTTGAAGTGTTTAATTTTTAATACAGTTGGAATCAGAAATCGGGTTGAATGTACTTGCATTAATTTCTGATCAAGGGACTAATTTCACAAAATTTGCGAGAAGTATTGGAATTTCAGAGCAGACACCATATTTTGAAATCGAAAACAAAAGAATATTCTATCTTTTTGATACACCCCATTTATTAAAATCCACTAGAAATAATCTGTTTAAACATAAATTTGTTATCAAAGAGGGTACGACAACTAAAAAATTTCTTACAGATTTTTATAATAATGATAAACAACAGTCATTTCGTCTAGCTCCACAGCTTTCTGATGCACATTTACATCCTAATAACTTTCAAAAGATGAAAGTAAAGCTAGCTGCCCAAATTTTTAGTGCATCGGTAGCTGGTGGTTTGAATAGATATGTAGCACTAATTTCACTAATTATTTTTTCCGCCAATTGCAATGGCAACAGCAGCGTTTATTTTAAATAATAAATAAATCAAATTAAAGTATTAACTGAAATGTTGGAAGTTGTTGTGAATCCGAAGGTCTTGAACAATGATAGCGTAGACATAACTTTGAATTGTACTAAATCCTACTACAGGGACGGATCAAATTCTGTCAGGATTGACTAGAGTGAATTAAATTCTACTACAGGGCCGGATTAAATTCTGTCAAAGCTGACTAGGGTGGATTAAATTCCGCCGAGGAAAAGAGAAATAGCAAGGGTAAAATATAAACTAAAATGGAGCAATCTTCAATTAAGCATTTCGCCAGCGACTCTATTGATAAGGCGCTCCTCACTTCAGAATGGACTCCTGTGATGATTTTTGAAAAGCCCCTTTGTTTCGAAGATACAGGGTGAACAATATTTGCGACAATAACAACATTTTATTATCCAAAAGTACATGTAAAGTTGCTCAATCCACAATAAATGTTCGAAATGGCCTCCTCCAGCCTAGATACAAGCATTCAATATTCTCGTCATTGACTGTCAAACTCTTTCAAACACACCAGGGTCGTTTCTAATTGAATCACACCCCAGCAATTATCCGATTTCGCAAATGGTCCAAATTCTCCATACATGAAATGCATGTCAGTCATCTCAGACGCGTCAAATAGCCAAACGTTACTCAATCTAAACAAATTCAACCGATGAGACGTATCCAAATGAAATCCACCACTAGATAAAACAGCCGTTTCATGTGATAGAAATCGAAAAAATAACAACGCATTGTAAACAATTTTTTGTACTTAATAAACTCATTGGCGTATACCATACTTTTATTTACATTGATAATTTCAACGAATATCGAATATAGTTGTCGCAAATTTTGTTCGCCCTGTATCCTCGAAACAAAGGGGTTTTCCAAATATCATCAAAGGACAAAATATTCTTAGAATAAGCCAAGAAATAACCCCTTGAATTTTTGCCGTATGTTTCCAGAAACGCAATTAAACTTACATTATATTTACACATATGCTATATTTTCACACTTATACCTTAAGCTGTTTTTATCGTTTTTTTATTATGTTCCCTCTGCTTTATAGTTGTTGTACGATTTTTAAGAGGTACATTTGTTTCTACGTTGTATTTACTGTAGGCATATTACTTGACAACTAACATTTAACATGTTTTAGTCTTGATTAATTTGTCCATAGAAAATTCATTTTAAATTATTATCCTAACACTATGTGTATTAATTTCTATTCTTACAATACTAAATGGTCACAGTAAAGTGAATGGAGTGTAGAACGAAACAATATTAAGTCCCCATCCTATTTACTTACAAAAGCAGTTGGTTTGCAAAATACCATTGTGCAATATCTTCAAATTGCTCTCGTGTAAAATTTAAAAAAATTGACCCAATACTGTTTGACTCTAGCTATATATTTTAATTGTTTTAAATACCGCCTTTTTAATGTTCGTTTAAAACACTTCCCACTGCAGCGCTGTTTAAAACGAGTTACCTCCACTACTAGAGAAACACCTTATTATTATTATTATTATTATTATTTTCTTCTCTATGCTGGAGAAGAAATTCCAATATCTCCAAAAATGAAAAGTGATGTTTGGAAATATTTTTCCAAAGAAGGAACTAACACTGCAGAATGTAAATTTTGTCGAAAAATTATTAAAACCTGCAGAAACACTTCGAATTTAAAAGATCATTTAAATAATCATGAGAAATTTTAATAGAGCAACAAACTTTCGAGGTTAGTAAGGTGATGTTTTCTTATTTTTTTTAATAAAAGTAATGCTTTGTTTATTGCAGCAAAAACCACCTCTAAAAAACGCTATATTAGTAACTACTTAAACGTGCAATCATCAACAACCGATCCAGATTTTGATATTGTTATTCCAATTGTTTTATGCAGTGAATCTGTAGCTATTATCACAAATATCAATATATTAATCACATTTTTTTTTTTTGAAAGTAGATTGAACCATCATCGTGTAGTTTACCTAAAACAACAGAGGATAAGAAGCAGACACATACAGCCATGCAACCAAAAATAACAGACACTTTCAAAACTATGACTCAGTTGAAAGAAACATTTTTGTACAGTTATTATTGTATATTTAGAGTTAGGGAATTTATTGTAATAGATATTGTAGTTGGTAGTACGGCAAAGGAGAGTTTAGTTTTTAAGACCAGCATATGGAGTTAACCACGAGTTAACATTAAGAAAGTGTAAAACCAGGAACAATAAACAAATTCTGCTGGAGCTATGTATTATTATTACTATGTCCTAAGAAGTAGAATACCCACGAAACAGTTATTAATACAATTTTTTTAACGACATTTTGTTTGTGGGACGGAAAAAATAAACAAAAATTAAAAATGCATTGATTTACTTAATATGAAAAGACAACATGCCATTCAGTCAGTGTAGTTGAAGGAATCGGATTTTGTAAGTTGTTAAAAGAAGTCAGCCCGTTATATAAAACTCCATCTCGAAACACAATTAAAAAGTTATTATAAATAAATATGAAATAATGGGGAGTATATTTAAAAATAAATTGTCTAAAATTAAATACATTACCAGAACATCCAATATTTGCACCGAAACTATTGCCCAAGTATTTTTGTTTAAACAGTCTTCCAGACAATTACTGGGAAAAACTTTTTAAAGTTTTATTTTATTACCTACTAGAAAATTTATTTTTCATAAATTGCTGTTATTTTTGAAATTCTTAGGCTAGCGTAGGATTAGTTTGTAAGTATAGCTTGTATTACTTTTCTGATTACTATTTACATGTACATGTTAAAATGTTGTATGTACAACATACAATAAACACTTTTTTAAACTTTTATTTTGAATTTAAATTAAAAACATTAATCTTTTCAACCATCAATGGCTTACTTCCAATATATCGGAGACAATCAATGTTGGACATTCGATACATTAATAATTCAATATGTCGCCAATAAAATTAATTTTTGCTATGTCTAGACATGGCGAAAATTACTGCCCTGAAGGCACGAAGCGATAACACTCTTTCTTACTTGGCATAAACAAAGTGTGAATGTGAGAGAAACAGAATGCTTCTCTGCCCAGGATTCCGATTTCTTTATAGCGATATGTCTGTGTCAACGACAACTTTCATTGTGTAATGGTCGTAATTATTGAAAGTATGGACGTATTATAGATAACTGAAAGAACAAAGACTTATCAAAAATGTTTCGTGACACACATACAAGTTCTATCTACCATCTGAATCAGCTGTTTATTGGTAGGAATTGCATAGATACCTCACATCCACTTTTGATAAGCCTCCCTTATTTATTTATTTTATCTGAATGTCCGGCATTCTTAAGAGTATGTGGAAAAGAGTTTACTCAGCAATTTGTCTGGTATCTATTAAAAAATATATATTATACTAGACAACTTTAAGTATATACATGTGTCAATTTTGTAAATAAATCTCTTAATCTCATTATTCATTCAATCACTAATTTATGTTGTCTACAATATTAAAGCTTATTTTTCCGATATTTTACTATATTTATGTTGATGTGTATAGATCGCAACCATAACGCATCTTTAGGGTACACAGATCATACATTAACCAAACAATACAGGAGAAAAAATTGACTACATACCTGAATTTATTATCCATTGTCGCACACGGTCCGGATTTTTAACAGGAAATGAAAACATATGTAAATCTCCATGATTACGTCTGCTCCTTCCGCAGTTTAAATACTGGCATTTATTACCAGACATTTTCTTCTCGTCTGTCGTCTGTGCAAGATGCCGACTGTGATGCTGGTATTCTGGTTGGCTTGAAGTTGAAAAAGTAAACTAATGTAGAGTTATTCCGTTATTCTTTACTGAAGTTGCAGTCGTAGTTCACTAAGCATTGTTGCCAATCGGCAGGAAATACTTTCCCCTAGATGATGTACCAAATCATCCGTAATTAAAGGGTTTGTTCGTTGGTGCTACACTCCTCCCATGAGAGTTTCTTGATATCTATATCAAATATCAAAAAATTCGCAACTAATAATACTAATCCATGTGTCCGAGCGTTTTTCTGCAAAATAATTACCTGAATTTTGAACGAATTTGTTCCTTTCACTTTTCACCATAAACCCACGTGCCCACTATATGCATACTCATACCACAGTATAGTATATAGGCTGTAGTGTCAAGAGCTGTCGGCACCTTTGAAGTTTGTGAGTCTAAGTTTTTCTCGCGCAACCTGCCAGGCTCATGAGAGCGGCATTCTTTACTTACGACTCGGGTCGAGCGGTGTCGATTAGTATGCATTTCTTCGATAAATCATGGCGGCATTTAAATGAGAAAATATAAGAACAATTAAAAATAATAGTGCATAAATAAACCGGATGCAACTAGAATGTATTTAAAAAAAAAAACCATGTAAAATTCAGAATCTACAATTATTTATACAATTAAAGAAAGGATAAAGAATCAGGAAGAAGTTGAAATCTAAATACCATTGAATTTTTTTCTGTAACATATGCAACTATTTAAAAATAACCGAGAATAGATTATAAAAATATAGTAACTGCCGATTAATATAGACTTGGAAAAATAATTACTATTTTTTTTAGGGTTACTTTTGAGTAGTTGAGGATAAATGTTGTTCTTTTAAATAACTTCCATTTCAATACTTTATATGTAAGGAGAATTGTTAGCTTGGTTAAATTTTTATTTTGCCTGGTTCGTGGTAGAACTGATTCTCCATGGCTTTCAAGTAGACTTAATTTTAATATTGCAAGCATACACACTTGTTCCTACGTAATCTTCTACTGTGTTTCACATCGGACCAATGTTCTACATACATCCCCTATTTCTTTAATGTGCAAGTATTTCAATAGAATCTAGAATCTCTGATGCTTGTGACATTCATAATAGTTTAAATTATATTACAGAGTTTGCATATAATTTACATTAGTCTTGCTCGTAAGAATTTATTGTAATTATTTTATGTAATTTACACATGTGTAATATGTATTGCAGACGTGCGCATTGTATTTTCTTGTAATTGGGTTTTACCTCTCGCAAAATAAATTATTATTATTAATTGTAAAATGGTAAAAATACGCTATGTTGCACAAAAAAATATTTATTTACAAGTGTTCAACGAATCAAACACAGATGTACAGTAAAATCCGTGCTGCAACAAAACATAATGTTACAAAATGAGGTTAATGCAGCAATTTTACAGAATCCAGTCACTGTAAAGAGTCGGTGGGCCCAATAGAATTTTTATTATTACAAATCAAATGCAGACGTAACAAAAAACCACGCTAACAACAAATCTTATGTTAAAAATGAGGTTATCGCAGTGCTTGTAGAGAATTCACTTACTATAAAAAGAGTCAGTCACTGGAAACAGGAGAATTTTTAATGCCACCAGACACAGACGTAGCAATAAGAAACACTACAACAAAAACTAATTGTTAAGATATTAAATTGTTTTAATGACTAATTTACTTACCCTAACAATTTACAATGAAGGTAAATCAGATATGGAACAGGTTACAGTTAGAGCTGTATCTCCGTACAACAAACAGCAATTGTAATTGCCTTAGTATCAATAAATATAATAAAAAATTAAATTATAGAAATATGTTAAACGCCAGCACAAATACAAATAACGCCATATTGCCGCAGCGATTTACGGCGCATTCCATTATTGCCTGCCTCGCGCAGCTTTCAAAAACAGATACAAATATTCCCTTTCTTGACACGACTAGATAAACATTATACTGTGCTCATACATAGTTAAAGTGTTTATTGTATATGTTTGAGCTCGTATATATCAAAATGGTTAGTTTCGAATAAAAATAAAGTTATTTGTGTGTTCTAATAAGAAAACATATAACGTCAAACGATTTCATGGAGGTGAATTCTACCTCCATCACTAGGGTTGCCATACATCCGTATTTTCTACGGACAGTCCGTATTTTGTAAGCCTTGTTCGTAGATTATAAACTGTCTGTAGTTTGTGCGTATTTCTGCAAGGCGTCCGTATTTTTTTTCTAGTTTCCAATTTGTCGTACTCAAGTCGTACTTTTGTCATTTTATAGTTATTTTAGCATTCAAACTTTCGTATGATGTGCGTTAACATTGCATTTCCAGCAGCATCACGTCTGAAGAGATATATACTTATCTATATTTTTATATAATAATATTAATAATTAAACAATATGTCTCAAGTGAATATTGAAGAACATTTCACGGAAATATTAATTGATATGGTGCACTGTCCGTATTTTTGCTTTTGAAAATATGGCAACCCTATCCATCACAGACATTACTCAAGATTCTTTTTAAACTGAAACTGTTGAAGTTGTGCCAAATTACTTAGTAAAAACATATTTATTGTATAAATTCGATAAAAATTCTCATTAGTTTATAAAATATCCAATGTATTTGTTACTACCTATGTATCACAAATTATTTTGATTTTCATGTTATGCGGCTAGTTTATAGAGCAGCTAAGATTTCCGGCTATTATATCTAACCCAATTCATAGTAAACAGATAAGCGAATATTATAACATAGTTTATAAACTATCTAACAATCTAACTACTTCCGTTATTTTATTAAAAAGGCAAAATTTTCATAAATAAACCAGCTGATTGGTTATTCTGTAAACTAGCTGGATAGTATACAAACTAGCCGAGTTCACATTTTGTTGTGTCCGTAAGGATACATTAACACACGTACTGTAGTTAGTATTGTTTTTATTTAAATACCATACATTCACATACTACACTTTTACCACCTTTTACTATATCCCCTCGACTTAACTAGTCAACCGTTACACACATAGATAATATAGATGGCTTTCTTCTGTACAAAACTTGAGTAATTTAAACGATCTTAGTGAAGACAGGTACAAATACAGCGCTGTGGCGGAAGGAAGATAAACTAATTGAAAACGCGCGTAATTTGAACCGCTGATCCACAGTTGATATTATCAATACTACAGTTAAATACTGTAACAACTAAAAAAATTACAGTTTTCGAATTGCGTATAATCTAAATACATATTATTTAAAATCAATAAGTGTATGCAATTCATCTGTAATGTTTTAGAGTAGTTGCAGTATTTAATTGCAGTATTGATACATACATAATACTTCTTGCTAGTTATAACAAATATAACTATATTAAAAAAAAAACAATTCTCATGTTAAAATTACCTGCAAGTAATTTATAATTATCCAATGTCATAAAAGAATTTTCCTGAGTGGGCGCTATTGTAAAACCTAAAAATTTTAAGTTATATTGCCTCTTTCCTCCTGATAGAAGTGCTCTTTACTCACCTGCCAAAGGCTCTGCTCCGATAAGCCATTGAAAAGTGCCCCTAAAGCTATCGGGCTGAAATTAAAGCAAATGAGTACTACTGTCACACATACTATAAATACCAAAAATTAGCTCAATCGATGCCACCCCGTTCGAGATATTAGCATAAGGGTGGAAAAAATTCAATATTTTTTTTCTCAGGAATTACTTAAGCTATGACGTTCAAAAAAATTATGTAGGTAAACACTGATTATGGGCATTCTACAAAAAATCAAGAACTAATTCCCTCCACTCAGTTCAAAGTTATTATTATTTTCTCCTTTTTAAGGGTGGTTTTTTTGAGTTTGCTTCAAGGTGCCAACTTGGCTTTTTGTTATATTAGACCGTATGCATTTAGGTTTATTATGTATTTTTTTCAGTTTTTTCTGTGTGGTAGAACATGTAAATAAAAAATAAAATCTCTTTGAATGATCTTATTAAGAACAATCTGTTGTTTATTTTAGGGTTAAAACAATTGTTCATCTATCAATTTTAGCATTATCTGTATGTATGTTTCAGCCGTAGTAGTTATAAAAGTATCGAAATTAAAAGAAGAAAATTATAACAACAAAATAATATTTATTTCCGTACTCGCAGTTGAAAGTTATTGTTATTTTTCCGTTTTTGAAGGGTGGTTTTTTTTTGAGTTGAGTTTAATGTGTTAATTTGATTTTTTGTTATATAGTAATATATGTATTTGGGTTCATTATCTATTTTTTTAAGTTCTTTCTGTGTGGTAGAACATGCAAATAAAAAACGAAAATCATCGAGCGGTTTCAGGATTATTTATATGTTGTACATTTCAGCCCTAGTAGTTATGAAAGCACTGAGCTATAAAAAAAAAATCTGTAAGAATAAATAATAATAAGTAATATATTATTACATAATATATTATCGGTTGTTACATTTATTACTAACATATATGTATTCATAATCAATATAAAATAATATTTAGCTCCGTACATGAAGTTGAAAGTTCCCTTTGGGGGGCGGTTTTTTGAATTTAAGATTTCAACTTGACTTTTTGCTGTATAGTAACGCCTGCATTTGGGTTTGCTATATACTTTTTTCCTAATAAATTCTTTACAAGTGATGTCATATGAACTGAGAAGTATGCTCTTGATTTTCAACCTTCACTGATTCTTCTGGGAAGAATGAATAGATCCAAATAAATATTTCTATCATCTTCATCGTTTATTTATTTGTTTGAGTTTTTTCTTCGAGATATTCTTATTAACAAACCACCGCGATTAATACACTTATGTGAGCACATATTTTAACTTACTTTCTACAGCACTGCTGTTTATTCTACATAAAGAAATTGCATTAAACAACAGGCTCCAAACTCTCACAATCAAATAACTGTCACATTAAAACAAATTATGCGCGTCTCGGAACATTGATTAAAGAAATATGTATGATAAATGTATATATCTATTTGGCAGTAAGAACAAAAGTAAAATACGAATAGCGGTTCTATTCAACATTAAGAAAATCATGACAACTATAAATACATAGCTAGTTACAATAACAAATGTGGATAGAATTATGTTGTCATTAGAACAATAAATATATAACAGAGATTTGATTGATTTATGTTAATATGTTATATCTATAAAAACATATATATTGTACCAAAACGCATAGATTTATAGATAACAAAAAATCAAGTTGAATTGTTAAATCCAATTTGAAAAAACATCCCCCAAAAGGAGAAAATAACTTCGAACAGAGTGTGCGGAATTAAATATTATTTTATTGTTACAATATTCTCTTTTATATGTCGATGCTTTTATAGATATTAGGGCTCAAATGTACGTATAAATAATCCTGAATCCGATCGATGAATAATTTGAATTTTATCCTTAAAATAATCAATAGCCCAATGGTGCTGCTAAGATCAGAGGTTTTATTTTTTATTTGTACTACTTCATTGAAAGAACTTGACGAAATATATAATAAACCCAAACATAATTATACACTCATGTACATATAATAAAAAGGCTAAATTGGCATCTTAAACCCAATTCAAAAAAATCACCCCTAAAAAAGGAAAAATAATAATAACTTTGAACTGCGTGTACGAAATTAAATATTATTTTATTGTTACAATATGCTTTTGTATATTTCGGTGCTTTTTTAACTAATAGAGCTAAAACATTTATACAAATAATCCTGAAATTAATCGATGAATAATTATTTTAACCCTAAAATAACCAATAACAAATTGCTCCTACTAAAAATCATTCAGAGATTTGATTTTTTATCTACGTGTTCTACCACACAGAAAAAACTGAAAAAAACCATATAATAAACCTAACTGCATACGGTCTAATATAACAAAAAGCCAAGTTGGCACCTTGAAGCAAACTCAAAAAAAACACCCCTAAAAAGGGAAAAATAATAATAACTTTGAGCTGAGTGGAGGGAATTAGTTCTTGATTTTTTGTAGAATGCCCATAATCAGTGTTTACCTACATAATTTCTTTGAACGTGATAGCTCAAGTAATTCCTGAGAAAAAAATATTTAATTTTTCCACCCTTATGCTAATATCTCGAATGGGGTGGCATCGATTGAGCTAATTTTTGGTATTTATAGTATGTGACAGTAGTACTCATTTGCTTTAATTTCAGTCCGATAGCTTTAGGGGCACTTTTCAATGGCTTATCGGAGCAGAGCCTTTACAGTTGGTAAACTACGTTCCTTTAAGCCAGACTTGCTATAATATTTTAGGTCGATTTTACAAACTTCATGGAAATGCAAATGGCAAACTCGATATTTCTTGTGAACTTCTTGAGGTGGTAATATCTTTAGTTTAGCATTGCCAATCCTCTTAATCCATTCATTATATACCTTGAAATTGAAAAAATATTTTCAACTGAGAAAGTAGAAAGAAAACTCACCAATTCATCGGTAGATGGAAATCGATGAAGTTTTTCTTCTTTGGATGTATTCCTACACCCAGAAACACAACACTGTAGAACCATTTTCTATAATCAATTTTTAATTCTGCAATTAATGCATCACTTTGGTAGCAAAAAGTATGTACTTACAAAAAATAATAAATCTTCCAAACACTAAAACTAACAAGGGTACTATATTTTAATGACTTATATACCTAAAACTAACTGATAAGTAGAGTTGGGCAACTGTCCGGCGGAGCAGATATGTATTGCGACGCGGGCCTCAAATAATGTAATATAAATAAAGCAGATCAATCGTATTATTGTAATTTAGTATGTATTTATAAAACATAAGTCATGTTAATAGAGTTGTGCAAATTTTCCTTGGGGACAAAATCGGAGAGAGCGGGCTAACAAACGGGCCACCTTGCGATGCATTCGCATTTTATACCACTACATATTTAGATAAAATAAAAAAAAATACATTTTATAAAAAAGCAAGCACTGTTGTTACTGACTTGCAACTCTATGGTTCATTGCTTTGTTGGAGTACATAAGTTGGAGCGCATGTTCTGAATACATACCTGCCATGCCGGAAAATTTGCCCAACTCTACTGATAAGTCTTTTAAACACCACATGATCTGTACCATACTTACAAAAACTAATAAAACATAAAACTCTTAAATAAAAAACGTCCAATATCATTAAGGGATTATTACACCTGAAATTGACGATTCCAGAGTAAAAAATCACAACCACGTTACTTCTATCTTCTATCATACTTACAAAAATAAATAAAACTTAAAAACTCTTAAATAAATAACGTCCAAAATCGTATAATGCACTTCCACAGATTCTACACCTAAAATTTATGATTCATTTGTATAATTTAAGAATACCCCTCAATTATATTCATTCACTTACAAAAACTTCAAAATACAATTGTTCTAAAAAAAACGCAAACTGCTGTTTTTCTGCTCTAAAATATCACACATGAATGTATTATACTTATTATTATAGATTATAGATCCATGATATCACAATAAACATAACCACAACCGTCAAAACAACAAAAGAAAAATAATACAAAATGGCAATTGGCAAATAGGCTAATGACGCATACTAGGCAGACGCGCCCTCTAACATATCCTGTAAATAAATGTAAATATGCATATTTAAAAAAGTTTGAAATTTCGCGGTAGCGATTTGGCGGCATTTACATCAGCGCTTTGCGGCTGGAAGATACACTACTACAATATTTGACCTTGGGTATTTAGATGGATCCCCCTTACACATTTTTCTCTCTGCCTCTTCAGTGGTGCCAACCTAACATGCATATGAAGGGTGCACGGGAATAACCATCAAAGTCCGTATTCATACATTAAGATATAAATGAATTTTAAAGTTTGCGACTTAAAGGTTCAAAACAAAACTACATTATAGCAACTTTGATTTCTACGGCCTATGACCGTTTTTGAAACAGTTTGAACGCGTATTATTATAATACTCAGAATTTCCTACAAAATGGCACCCTTATCTCATTTTCACAAAAAAGGGCCTTTGATCGTTATTCCCGTGCACCCTTCATATACAACACGTTTTAGCAGTAACCATTACATATATACTATTGTTACCAAGTTACGAACTTATGATTGCATACAATGACACCAACTTATTTTAAATTTACTACATTTCCTCTCCGTTTAAATTAGGAGTTAACTATGAGTTATCTATAGACCCATCAGGTTCACTAACATATGAAACAGTTGAAATTTGATTTAGGTCTTTTTAAAACTTTACCATTTCTTAATTTTACGAAATTATAACATTAGCTTAATTGTTTAATAACTGTTACTTCTAACCATTTACTTCTATTTGTATTATAATCTTTAATCTTAACTTCATCAGTTCATCACCTATCTTAATTTTATTCACTCTCTTTCCTCTAGAATTTTCTTTCTGTTTATTTTGCTTGTCTCTGTTGCTGGGTATTATTAAATTAAAAAGGGAGAGCGTAACTATATCTTCCTATTTGCAGTTCAAATGTTATTCAGTGAGGTGTAACTTGATAAGTAAATAAATAATTTTGGTAGTGCATCTATATATTATATTTTCATTTGACAATAAATTCGTTTTTACTAAATTTTTGCTGCACCATTAGAATAAGGAGGGTATATATATTGGTGGAATCATGAGTAACGCCATCAGGCTTTAAGAAAAATCGAAGCTATGTGAACAATACCGAGGGCTATTATCAATAACTAAAGTGATTGCATGGTAGTTCCATCTCGAAAAATAATCACGAAATTTTGAAGAAACCTGATCAGAATTAATTGATATCATTATTTCGATTGCCTCCGCCCATTTCGAGTACGCATCTAAAATAATTAAATATATATTTTCCTTTTACTGGTCCTACTACATCACTATGTAATCGAATTGAGGAGCCTTCTAGCAATTTCTAGTTATTACATTCAGTCTTAGATGAATTATTTTGAACTTGATGTATACATATATGTTTTACATATTTTAATTAGTTGTTCTATTTCTTTCTCTAAATTTGGCCACAAAAAAAAGACCTTGCCAACTTTTTGGTTCTTACAATACCAAGGTGTGTAGAATATAGTTAAGTAACAAAGATATCCAGATCTTAATGTTATCCGAAATATCGGATCCGGATCCACTGTCCGAAACGTCAGATTCGGATCTACTATTCGAAACCTCGTATTTGGTGTAATAATCACTAAGATTTAAATAAATAAATAAAAATTTGTGTTTATATCGTGTAATTTTCTTCAGTTTTAGGTCGATAGAGACTCTCTAGAGAGTAACACAATTAATACGCAACTAACTTCATCTAAGTTGTTTACCATAACAATTTTTTCAAGCAACTTATTTCCAATTAACTATAAAGCAATGAAATAATATTCACACAGACTACGTAAAGTAGTACCATTAATTAGGGAAATAAGAACTAGATAGCAAATGTGCTTTAAAATTTTACCCTACTGTGTATGGGGAAACGCATGACGAAAAAAATTAACATCTGCTTAGGCAACCAATGAAACGACAAAACTATTTTAATTGCATAACGCCAGGCGTCAAATCGAACAAAGATCGAAAGCATCTACAATTTTCGTGATGGCATGCACCACCTTGAGACAAACAACAGACGAGGTAAGGAAAGTAAAGAAATACAAAATAATATTTCGTATTTTACCATAAATACTATTTAAAATGAAAATTTATTCTTAGCGGATAGTGTAAATTATGCTTTTTTTCTTTCTTGAGATAGCGGCTTTTTGCACAATTTAATGAAAAATTTTACTAAATTAACTCATTTTTTAACATTTGGGCAAATTTTTTAATGTCTTCTTCAGAAGATCATCAATGCCTTTTTACATTATACATTTAACAACATAACACAAACATTTTAAAAATTTTACATTAAAATTTACATTTTTTTAAAAATGAATAACATTAAAATGTTATTTGTCAAACTACTTTAATAACATGTGTGTGTAGCATACTGAATATATTAGTATTCAGTATGCTACACAATTTAATGAAAAATTTTACTAAATTAAATCACTTATTTTTAACGTTTCGACAATTTTTTTATTGTCTTCTTCAGAAAATCTTCAATGCCTTTTTACATTATACATTTAACAACACAACACAAACATTTTAACGTAAAAAGGCATTGATGATTTTCTGAAGAAGACAATAAAAAATTTGTCGAAACGTTAAAAAATGATTTACTTTAGTAAAGTTTTTCATTAAGTTGTTCAAAAAGCCGCTACCTCA
This sequence comes from Protaetia brevitarsis, assembly GCA_004143645.1. Classification (NCBI taxonomy): domain Eukaryota; kingdom Metazoa; phylum Arthropoda; class Insecta; order Coleoptera; family Scarabaeidae; genus Protaetia; species Protaetia brevitarsis. The sequence continues at coordinate 1,620,152 of RXPK01000143.1, forward strand.
AGAAAGAAAAAACACAATACTATTTAAGTATATTTATTTCTTTGTACCATTGAAAAGTATCCAGAAAATATGTTTAGAGGTGGATCTTCAATTAAAAAATATTTATACGATTAACAATGGATAAATTACGCATGAAAAATATTTTTTTTGAAATATTTCTACATTATATTGTATCTAATTATTGCAAAATAAGTTAATATTTTCCGACCTAGAAGACTTCGCCTATACTCATCCTGTCTGTAAGAGAAACCTTACATCAGAGGCCATTAATTTATAATATTGTAGCGTGCTATATAGCACGCTTTTTAGTTTCAGTTTGCTGGTAATTTTCACAGTTAGATGAAGAAGAGGTCATATACCTAACTTCTTTTCTTGACTATAGCCAAGCTTTAGAGAAAGCTTGTACAAACCTTGATAAAAGCTTACAACAATCAAAACAAAATAGGAATTGGATATTAATTTCTTTATTTTCTTGGTGTTTAGGTCAAAAATATGGAAATGTACATTAATAAGGACGTTTCACTTTGATTTCAAAAGCTTTTTCAAGTATACATATAAAAATATAAATTGTAAATGGTGTAAATTATAAGTAAATTGTTTAATAAATGATAAAATCATAATTCAAAATTCGTAGTAAACAATGTTTTGTTTATTAAATAAAAAAAATGTATACCATTTATAATTTATATTTTTACATATATATCTTGAAAAAGCTCTTGAAATTAAAACGAAACGTCCTTAATGTACATTTCTATATTTTTATGACCTAGAAACCAAGAAAAAGAAGAAATTAATATCCAATTCTTATTTTGTTTTGATTGTTACAAACTTTTATTAAGGTTTGTACAGGCTTTCTCTAAAGCTTGGCTCAACATTGCCATTCCAACCTTGTCATATGCTTTTACAGACAAGCTTATGGGAACCTTGCCATGGTAACCTTGTCACATGCTTTTACAGACAAGCTTAACCTGTAACCTTGCTTTGGAAAAACCTGTCCTGTGCAACTAGGCAAGCTTGTCATAACTTGCAGCAAGCTTGCACCCTTGCCATAATAAGCATGTTGACAAGCTTTTTCCATTGTCGGAACAACCTTTAAAAAGGCTTGTATAAACCTTAAATTGTTATCTGGGATACCATATTTAAATTACATAACTGGGCTGCACAATAAACCATTGACGAAATAGGGACACCGATCCGTCAAAAATTTAATAAGCTAATTCTGTTTGCTAATCAGTGAATGAATAAATGTTTTATATTATATTAGTGATTTCTTTTATTGTTAATGCCAATAAAATGAATAGAATAAAATGCATGCTCAGCAGTTTTGTGAATATATGAGATAATGGAAGTTCTTTTACTATTTTATTAAAATGTTTTAAAATCAAGTTTAATTTGTTTTAATTTTAATTTAAAACTGCATTTAATTCTATCTATTTTTCACTACTTCAGTATTTAGTACTTTTCCATACATCCTAATTTCTAACAGATCGTGGTTTTATCTAGAAAGTAGTTGTAAATTGAACGTGAAATATATCATATTGTAGGGAAGTAACGTTTAAATTTATAAATTATATGAAGCAGACCGTGGCGAATAAGAATAAAATTTATGTAATAATAAATGTTACAATTAAGTACAATAAAATACATGCTTAGCACAATGGAAGTTTTTTTTACTATATTCAAATCTTATTGTAATTGTCTTAAAAGCAAATTTCATGTATTCAATTTTTAATAATCCACATTACTTAAATGGAAACATCTACATATGTATATCGCATTAAATTCCTCAAACTTTTTCCTTACTTTTTCCTGTAATGCATTTCCCCATACTGGGGTAAATACACAGGTAAATATTCATTTATAGCGACATACGACATCTGCTATTCCATTCTTATTTCCCTAATCAACGAGTGGTACCTAGTTTATGTAGTTCGCCACTTACATTATTTATTTATTTTTTAATTGTCCCACAAGTGAAATAATAGCTTTGTTCTTTTTGTCCATTTTTATTTGTGTTGCGGTAGGAAAAGTAATACGCAAGATTGTTATTCTAGCAATGTTGCTTGATGACGCGAAAGTAAACTGTCTGCGTTGAAAATCGCAGTGAAGGTAGATTTTTGTCGGAGATGCGTAAGTTGGTCATGAATATGATTGTAGTGATAACGTAAACTATTTGTGTTTTCTAAATTCACAACAAAAAAAAAAAAAACAAAGCTGTTATAATCCTTACGATCCATTAGGACGATGTCAGATTTAAAATTAGAGTTCATGGAATTTAATTAACATACATACAAAGAATCGACAATCAAAAATCAACAATTAAAAACATAATACAGATTGTGTAGGACAGATTATTACAATCAGAGTACGAACGTACGAATAAGGACAAGATCCCACTAAACCAAATTCAAATTTCCCGCAATTATTTTGAGGTATTCAAATAACTACTAATGTAATACAAAATCGTAAGTAATTTCGTGCTTTAATGTTGAAGTTACTTAAAACAATTGAGAGAAATTTGAATTTGGTTTACTTGGATGGGTCATAAAGGACCAAATTTCTAAACCTAACTTCACTTTAAACAACAACTTCCCAAAGTGGCAGTTTGTTATTGTTTACATTTGTATCTGCGCAAATTAGTTTACTCATCCGTTTAATCTACATTATTTGCTTGTTTTATTTATTTATTTTACGTATTCTATTAGTTTTGGATTACCCCAGCAGTTTTAAAAACATTTAATGAACCATGATATTCTTATGTAAAAGGTAAGATCGTGGCCAGTGGCTATAACATTTACATACTTTCTTATATATTATATTGTTAGGTTTAAGTGAAATAACTCAAATAATTGTGAAAGAAGTATGGGTATCATGTTGTAGTGCCAGTCACTCTCGCAAGATAAATTTTGATGCTAACGATGGTCGCAGTTTCTTGGGATTTCCGAATGAATCTAATATATATGACACGACAAGAATTAAGAAAGTACATGAATAAGAAGAACTATCGTCGTTGTGCAGAGATTCCTAGGTCACATTAAATCAATTTATTTGTTAGATACATATTTTAAGCTAGATTGCTATTTATCGTAATAACTAACCTAATTCATTTTATGTTCACTTTTTAAAATAATGTGATTTAGATTCGAAGTGCATTATGCTGGTATAAATTTTAATCGCATTTATTCACATTATAGACGATTCGATATTATATAGTCTACGTTTGAACTCTATCCACTTGTGCACCCTCAGATTATTGTTGACAAACCAGTGCTGGGTCGGATGTTAGAAATGAAGTAGTCGAGTAAAAAGGAACAATCTTTATATAGTCATAACTCTTGAACCCTAATTAAAAGTTATTGTGTATTCGTGTCAGAAATTTGAAAGTTCCTTCCACTGAAGCTGTTGCATTTTTATTGATTTGAGAAAGAACCACAACATATTTATCCCTGGAAGAATATTTTACACTATACAAATATAAACAAAGATTTATTTCACAAAAAGGGAAGAATATGAATATAATTATCATAAAACACTTGAAAATATATGTATCACTTAATCAAATATTAGTTTACTAGAATCGTATTTTTTATTACTATAAACTGTTCATAAATATTTGCAACAGAATCAGAATAAAAAACGCATAAATTTGTGTATTTTTTTAAATCTATTTTCCTACTTCCTTTAAAATATAAATTATTCCACACGTTTGAAAATTCCCGGCAATAGCTTTACGAAATGGCAGCTGGGCTTGAAGCTCATACAATACAAACGGACCACTAAAGAGCAATGGATTGTTGCGAGCTTGTCCTTAATGTATTATACTCTGTTATATTGTATTAGAATACTCACAATCATCCAACTAAGACGTTTAACAATTCGTATAAAAAATTCATACGCACATATTTTAATTATTTCTTGTATATTTTTTTTTTTAATCCATCTCCATACTATTTTAAAATGATATAACAATATTTATTATTATATACATTTATACACAAAATTTATATTAATAAGCGACTTGTGCTATTGTTATGTATGCATGGTATGTATTTTACGTTCTTGCACATGGGTACACAATAGAAAAACGAACAAACAAATTGTTTCATGTAACTATAAATAATAATTATTGCTATGCTGCAAATAAATTTACAAATTGCTTATTTGCTAAAAAAAATCGATGGTAGTGTATATAAAATATTGTTTACCATTTTAAAAACATTATGGAGTGGAAAAAAATAAATAAGATATAAAATATGAGAATTCCGGAATTTTCATATGTTAAACGTGTTAAGTTGAATGTTTGTATTCTAATAATCTGTTCTATACACTTTATCTGTATTGTGTTTTTAATTGTTGATTCTGAGAACGAACTAATTTAAGAAAATTAATTGCAGTGACAACAACAACGTTATACATAAAACTAATGTAAAAATCGTATTCGAAAGCCAATCTATTTTGTGCGGAACCAAAGGTTGTTTTGTATTTGGTTACTTGTTAGTAATTTTTGTTTTACATGAGTGCAATGTGATCACTGCCGCCAATCGTCAGGATGTCAGATACGAAAATGTTTACCTATGTTCAATTTACGAAATATTTCAAACGGATTTTAGATCTTAGTGCATTCTTCTCATATTTGATCATAAAATGAATAGGTATTTTCATTCAAGAAGAAATGATCTTTCTGTTAATGTGCATATAAGTGGTTTTACTTTCGGAACTACAAGCGAAACGTTTTGGAAGCAGTTACAGGTATAGGTTATAGAAACCGAAATTGAGTTATATTAACTTTTATTGAACTTTTCTCTCTAGATTTGGATACTTTATTCCGACCTTGGCACATTCCTTGCACAGGCCTGCTTGATAGTAGGTATTTTTGTAAATATAAATGGCGATTGTGATTATGTGTGCGATTATAAATCACATCGTTGGAAATGTATGAATTTAAATCGTGTTTGAAGCTAATCACATTTGCAAAATCAAATCACAATTCAAGCGACTATAAATCGCAATAATCGTACCTATGGAGCGATTACTAGTGAGTTGTTTATGGCCGAAAATAGGAGGGTATATATATTAAACAAATCGGTGTGTTGAAAAACAGAAACAAATCGCGGATTAATTGCTGTGATATAACAAATAATCTTAGAATCATAATCACAATCACAATTTATATTTACAAAAATACCTAGTGTCTTCAAACAAGAAGTCTCACACTTAGAATATCATGGTCTCTTCTGAGCAGTAGCTGAAAATATAAATGGATTCATAAGGTACAAATATATTTTTAGAATAGAATTTTGCTTTTTAATGCTGTGGGAATTCTGGGGTAATTGTTGTTAGCTACTGTTTCTCCAAAATCAGGTTCCATAATATCTGAAGCAAAATGACTTGGCAGAGAGTGTCATTTTGGAATTTTGGTTTGAAATTACTACATTTAATAGTCTAGTAGATTAGTTTGTTATTATATTTGGAATTTACTAGAGTTAGTTTTCCTTGATATGATGAATGAGTCTTTTAGCAATAATTTTCTTGTCAACAATGAATTAAGGTTATGTTTATTGGATTAGTATGAATAAGTTATTGCTAGTGCTGGGCATAACCGAATGACCATAAAGGAATTATTTAAATACTTATTGGCAATCATTCCAGAATTCAATTACGAGGTATAATTGAATGAATCATTCATGATCAATATGGAATCAGTAATAATCAAACAATTATTGCTAGAAGGCGGCAGATGGATGTACGAATCTAAAAAAACAAGAGATTTCTAAATATAAATTATGAATAATGTGGTGAAAGAACATAACAAATTAATTTTCGTGACCTCCGATGAATATGGATGAATGAATGAATGAAAAATTGAACAGGAAATCTTTCATTTATTACAATTAACATTAGTTGAAGGGAATAATTATGCATTGACCTATAGCAATCGAACAAGCAGATACTTAGTAAAATATCAACTTTAGAACGATCTCTTGTATTTCAAGTTTGAAAAACTTAAATATATATTAGAACTCCAAAGGTGTGATTATGTGTGGCTGGGTTATCATTTAGTCTAGATGTTGCATCTAGGTTGCTCAAATGATATGTTGCCATGGTATCTTTAACAACTGTTGAAAAAAGTGTTTTATACATGTTACAATACGTGTTGCAAATATTAAGGTTTTTATGAGATCATTGATATATGACTAACAAGGAAATATTCTGAACCTGGATGTTCAATAAATTATTAACTTTGGGAACACATAGCAATAATACAGTTGTCCGCAAATCGACGCTCACTATTAGTATATCAGGTATTAGAAGACATAGAGCAACGGTTAAATAGGAAATATTTTGCAGAATTCACAAAAAATATAGTTTCAGATTCACCCAAACTGTCTTAAATTTCAAGATGTTTTCCTTCCATGTAAGTTGCTTTCATTTCATAAATTCTTTTTTCTCGTTTTTTTTTTTGTTTTTTCTACAAATAAAACCAGACTTGAATTAAATTAAAGTACCTAATAGCTTTACTTTGTTCTATTTCTTTTGGACGTTCGATATTACTATTTTGAATTATAATGGTGTATGTCTAGTGTATACATGATGTTTCACCAGCAGGAATTCCTCTATAACTCGTAAACAGTGAGAAATACGAAGAAAAGTTTTTATAAATTGTAGGATTATCATTTTTCTATAACGTAAAAATATGTGGATTTGTACAAGGTGTTTCGTAATTTCGGTACAGTCTTCAACTTATTATTGCATCTCAGCAAACAGAAAAGCGTGTATATGACGAGTTTTGCGCGTTCTTTAGGACGTCTTTTGAGCACGTGAATAGAGCGCGTCGCAAGACCAAAAACTTACTGTTGCATGAATAAAATACACACAAGGGTACAAGGTAATAAAGTATATATTTATTAAACGATAGTTTTTATAAAGCATTAAACAACCCAGTAAACATATTTATATCCCTAACACGTAACCGATACGTATCATCCGATCTATCTATTATCTCAGACACATAACATGTAAGGCACACGCAAGCTTCAATAGATGCGTAATGTTCGCTTTAAGCATCTCTCTTTGGTATGTCTTTGAGACATCACTTCGTTATGTGTCTGATATGTGAACTCTGTCCCATTTCAGAGTGGTTATTACATTCTCTGTATGATACATAACTTTTGGATAGGGTAAAAATCATATATTCTCTAAATTGTGAGGTCACAACTCCTAAAAGTGAAAATATAATGTTTCTAATTAATTATATACATATAGATATGTATGGGAGACCGGGGCAAATCGTGACATTTTGGGTTCGCGAATTTTTCCTGATTAGACTGTTATAAAGAAAAAAACAAATACTATCGGTTTTCAATGGTTCAACCCTGTAGTTTATGAAAAAAATTTTGGGTGTCTTTTCTGTCATGTTTGTCTTAGGTAGAACGTGAAATATCTGACCATGTCTCCGTGTCACGAATTACCCCGATACCGGGGTAAATCGTGACAGAGCCCGGGGCAATTCGTGACACTGTATTTAAACAATTGTTATACCCAAATCTAGCATGTTTCAATGGCTTCATAAATTTTATCAAATACTTGCAACAGCAATGTACTGGAAAAAAAAAATTATTGACCGAATGTTACATAAATCAAAATGAAAAGAACAAAAAAATGATCCAGGAGTACTTCAGTCATCATCAGAACTGTTGCGGACCACTTTTCTTGGGCACCCACGTTGTTTCCGAACTGGCTGATTTGTGGAAGACTCCTTCCTTACATTCTTCTTGGTTTTTTTGGTTTTTTGTTTTTCCTCTTCTACCAGTGCGTTCATTTCAGTGACGTCAGTCAGAATTGCAGTCTTTCTGCGTTTTCGACCTTTTTTGGTTAGTACTTTCCTTTCACCTGCTTTTGGAAACGATCGAAATGATTGGAGAACTTGGGCGAGGGGAATGTCATCGTCGATCAGGCTCGACCCTGAGGCTTCGGACACATTGCTTTCGGTTGACGCCCTTGGCCGTGATTGTTCTTCTCCGCCCCATGCTCTATCAGTGACCTGACCGGGGCAAGAAATCAATTTCACTGAAAACGTCCGGATTCAGGGGAAAGATTCCTGCCGCTCGAAATCCAGATGTTATGTTTGAATTTGTTGCAGCCAAGGGCAATGTAGTGGTGACAATCGAAGGGATGTCATATATTGTCATCGTCTTTCCAGGATTGTTTAACATCCAAAAATCGCAATGTTGCATGTAAGATTTTTTCAATGATCCGAAACACCTCCTATCTAGGGGCTGTAGTTTATGTGAACAGTGTGGCGACAATGACAAAACTGTGATATGGTGCTGTGACAAAACTGCAGAGCATCAATAGAGATATGAGATTGATGATTGTCTAAAATGAGAAGCACAGATTTGTCGCTGTAGCCTGAGAGTGGTTTTGGAAGTGTCTTAAAACAAAAAAAAAAATCAGAAGCAATCATCCAGCCACTTTTGTTCGCGGATCGGCGCTGCCGATGGGTGCGTTAGACAAAAAATGAGGTTTGAAGTTTTTTCGTGGAAAGACGAAAAAATGGAAAAATTGCAATCTAAAAATGATAAATATTGAATTTAAATCAGAATTGACGCGAAAGCAATTTGTCACGAAATACCCGGGTGTTCATGTCACGAAATGCCCCAGCGTCATATGTCATGTTTACATTTGCAAACATGCACATATCATAGTGGTGCGTGACTTTTGTTGTTTGATATATGCATAGCAATGTGGGAACAAGTAAAACTTACCGAATGGTATATACAACCTACAAATTTGTTGTGCAAACGAAAAATCGGAGATTTGAAATTTTACTTCTGACACACGAAAACACTTTCATGCCAATACAACGAACAACGGCAGATACGTGCGTCAAACTTCGTTATAACCTAAGACGCCACTAGCGCCACCTACATTATTTTTTTCAGATTTTTAAATCCACATAGGTATTTTTGGCGCCCATTTCAAATTTCTCGCGTTGTCACGAATTGCCCCGGTCTCCCCTATTACCTTATAATTACTTGATTAACTTCAAATTACTAATTTTTATATTCCTCCTTGGTCTAGCCAACTGCATTTCGTTGCAAATCGTTAGTAAAGCAACGTTTTAAAAGTCGAATCAGAAAATCTTTTCCATCTCGGCCCCCGATTCTATTCATGAAAAATGGCTAAAATGATATTGACATTTTTCAATTTGAAAACCGTGCAAGGAAGCCACTTACGATTTTCTGAATATTAATATCGTTGACTAAAAAATTTTCGAAATTAACCAAACTTTCTTCGGAGTTTAGAGGTAGCTGGTCTATTTCGCTTATATCATCATCACATATTGATAGCGATCCCTCTTCTATTTTTTTTTAATATGTTGTGTAAACTACGTCTTATACACTTTTCAACAGAAAAGATGCGATGTTTTAGGTTATATGAGTAGAATAAGAACTACCTACTTTGTGAATAAAAGGCGGTAAATAATTCCTGAAGAAACAAAAGTGAGGTTAAAGCGGGCATTTCGACAAACATCGTCTTTATAATCCGTAAGATAGATTCAACAACGTTATTTTGTAAAGTAAAAATGTACTTACGTTTAGTGCTTGTTGACACACTGTATACGTTGCGTACGTTTCACTGTTTTAACTTCGCCAGTTAAACTACTATATTGTCGCCATAAACCGTAAACACACAATACGTCCTTTAAATGGCGGCTCAGAAATTTCAAACTGCGGGAAACACAAAGATGTGTCACGAACAGTTCATGAATAGTACCAGGGGGTCTATTCTTGAATGTGTGCGACTAAAGTCGATCACATTTCATTTCGCATAGATTATATCGCATACGTCCGATATTTCGTATTCTTGAACACCATGCGATACAAAAATTTCGTATAACGTACAGTACTATTTGTCAACACTGCAAATGAAGAGGTGCCAAATGAAGATAATAAAAAAATAACAAAACAAACATACAGAATTTTGATATTTATTAGTTTATCAGCCTGTTTTTCAAAACAAATTCATCGTCAGTTGTCGGGAATTCCCAAACATGGAAGGTGATCGATATGAAACAGATTTTCCAATAGAAAATATTGAGCCGGGAAGACGGTATAAAATTAGCGAAGAACAAAAAAATATTCTAATCGATTATTTAGAGAAGAATCCACAACTAAAAAGTGGAAGGTTTACCTCAAATTTCACATATAAGACAGCTCAAAATATGTGGAAAGAAGCAAGTCTTGTTTTGAATGTTGTTGGTCCTGCACAAAAAGACTGGAATCAGTGGCGAAAGGTATGTAAAATAAGTGTGTTGGCAAATTAGTATTTATATTAATTAATTAATTAATAGACTTGGCAAGACCTCAAACAGAAGGTGAAAATTAAGGCGCGCGAAAACAAACAAAACCAACATGCAACAGGCGGAGGGCCATGTGAGTTGTTACCTCTAACTGCCCTAGAGGAAAAAAACCCTCAGTTTGGTAGGACAGGTTCCGGTGTTTGGTCAACACAAACCATAAACTCATCTGTTACATTTAATTTCGATGAAACCTACTATAGACTAACACCAGTAACAAACCATGAATTACTTGTCACATACCATCAATGTTCCATCAACATCCACCACACAGTTAACAGATGAGTTGACAAAACCAATTCAAAAGAAACAATCACAGTTAGAGCGTACTACGAAGGTCCCTACTGTGTTTGTCCAACAGTTAGACAAGAAGATGGAAATAAAGAAAAATTATTATGAAAAAAAATTACAACTTCTACAGGAAGATATTAATGAAAAGCGCAGAATTGCAGATGCTCTAATGCAACTAGCAAATTCACACGAAAATATTTATTGTGCTAAGTAAATTATTTTTTTTTACAATATATTTATTATTTAAAAAAACAACCAAGACTGTTAGAATATATTTTATTTTGTGATAAGTAGAGTACTTTATATAGTTTATTTGTGAAATATATTTATTTTATTAGGCTAGTTTTTCTTTCTATGTGAAATACGTAAATGCATACATTAATCAGTTCCATATGAGGTAACAAATATAAATTTATAGTAAAATAATATTCAAAATGTTGAAATTTAAGGAAACTATCGTGCAAGTAGTGCATGTATTAAAAGAGAAAAAATTCAAAACATCGGTTAACAAAGTAACTAATTATATAATTCATTAATTAATTATTAATCCAAGGTTGGGATGGCAAATTATTATGTAAACAACAGGCGTATTAATCTTTCTTGTACCAGCCAAATAATCATTATTTTGTTGTCGTTCTTCATGAACCTCCAACAGTATATGTTCAAGTCCTAGATCATCATCTGCTACCAACTCTGGATGTGGAAGCTGATGCTCAATGCAAAAGTTATGGAGCATAACACAAGCATTAATGATTTTGGCAGCTCTTTCAGGATGGTAATGCAACACCCGATGTTTAAGGAGGCACCTGAACCGGGTTTTTAAAATTCCATTACATCTATCGATGGTTGATCTAATACGTTGGTGAGTACTGTTATATCTTTCTTCTGGGGAACCGGGTATGGCATTTAGTACGGGTGTTAATAACCAGGGTCGTAGAGGGTAGCCTGAATCTTCTACAATTAAATTCTATCAATAAGTGAACAATAATATTGCCGTAGAAAACTACCTAGTAAATGTATGGCATGGTTATGTAACTGCTGAAGTAAAGTGTTTACCTCGCTATTCTGCCAGATATAGGCATCATGTGTGCTACCTGGATATTGAGCACACACGTTTAATATCTTTGTACTAACATCACATATCTATAAAATTGACACTCCTTATTGTTAGTATACTTAGCTATTCATTCCACATACCAATTGTACATTGATAGAATGGTATCCTTTCCGATTAACATATATATTTTCCGGGTACATCGAATCATTAAAGGGTGGTGCTTTTATTGCAACATGGGTACAATCTATACATCCCACAATGCCTGGCAATCTATATTTTTCATAAAATCTGCAAACAATTATAGTACTATGTATATTTTAATCATTTTTCTTTATTGTCTACCCTATCTGCACTTCTTGTAATTCCCGCAAATTTGCAGGAAATTTCACATGTGTATCAAAATTTCTCTTGTATTAACGCATTCACAAACTCTACAAGGCTTCTGCTAACCGAAGGCTGGGAACTGCAGCATACATATTTCTGCCAATATTTTGTTGTAACTTCCTTTTGCTAGAAAATTTAGGGCCACCAGTACCTAGCATTATAAAATACAAACGTTAATTGCTTGATGTATGAAAATTTCATGCACCTTTGTTCTACTATCCAGTGAACTCTCCTTGTTTGTTGCCTCAAAATTGGGTCTAACTGATTAATTAATTGTCTAACCATTTCTTTTGTTAACCGATAGTCGTTCTTGTTTCCCCTATCGCTTAGTAGGAATGCATCCCTTCTTGCATGAAATCTTACATGCCCCTCAACATTTCTAATATTCATCAAATGAATGTGTACTAGCTCATCCAAGTTTGCCATATTCAGAAGATAATAAATAAAATATTAAATAAGGCACATTGATAGATAACCGTCCGTGGACACATGAAACGTGTATGAAGTTGATGAAAAATAAAAACACAATACTTTGTCATCCAACCCGCAGCTGTCGCTAATTTCATGGCATTCGAGTACGCGACTCGACTACTTTAAACCAAACGTTACAAAGTATGCGATACAAAACGAATAGAAATACTGTCGCATGCTTCAAGAATTAGAACTTTCATAAAACCGCATAAAACTTTGACATATCGCACGAAAAAGTCGATCGCATACATTCAAGAATAGACCCCCAGATCAAGGATATGCGATGTATTGTTAGGTACATCTCAGATACATCACTATAATGTAGCTAGCGCCACGTATCGCAGTTCAGTTCAGATAACATTTAGGATACATACATTTATGTAACATTTATGTATCTAAGTTACATAGCACTGTTCCTTAAATGATACTTAGGAGAGATGTAACAGACACATGTGCGTTTACTGGGAATATGCAGCGTGGTGACGGAGTTGACAGCTGTTTGAAAATGGCCGATTTTGTTTAAACACATGTCTGTTTACTCGTCGACATTTATTAAGAGGAGGATCGACTTCTTCATCGGGTTTTGTTTGAAGATCTGACGTGTACTCGGCAATTATGGCTATGCGCTGAGCCTCTTTGTACTTATCTAAAATTGCGTTAATTATATTTGTAGAGGTCCGTTGTTGGAAATACAATACACAATGAAAAGCTTTAATATAGTATATTTAGTAGAACACTTATAACGAGACGTGAACAGGACCGACACCGACAAAACAATGTGTATGCGTACATCTACTCGAATCAGTTTTGCCACATGTCTTTCGATTGACTCGCGTACTATTTAACTGAAATTATCGTATTTTATCGTACACTTTATGGTACCCATTGCGAAATTATCGTTCCTAAAATATTATGATTGATAAACACCATGCTTTTGCAAAAACGATAGTTTTGTTATTGTTATTTATAATATTTATATATACTATGAGATTCAAAATCATTGTCGTAGGGAAAAACTATTTTCCGGAAAAATTTATCTATACTTATTACCAATTTAATGAGCGAAATTAGCTACATACAAATTTCATACATTAAATGAACTTTCTTGACATTTAGCGACATTGGCGTTCGTGTTGTAGTATCTTTCCATTATTTATCTTATAATTTTTTTCAAACCGTTTATATTTACATCTAATATCACCAACAATAGTATTTCTGAATACTGTAAGAAAATAAGAGAATTTATCTGTGGTAATTAGCTCAACAAACAGGTAAACAAATTAATATTAATATTAAGTGAAATAGTTTATTACATTTTATAATTTTATAGGCTTATCATACACTTCAGCGCAACGAGCTGTCAAAAGAAAGTTACATTTTCATTCCTATAAAGTTTCTACGGTACAGGAATTATTACCATTAGATCACGATAGGCGATTGGAATATTGTCATTGGTTTGGCAACATACTTGTTGCTCAATAATTTTGTTGCGTGGACAGTACTAGTCAATGTATATTCTATCGCACCCATATAGTCCGATCGTTTGCCACCCATCAAACGGAAGAGATAACAGCCCCTAAATTTGAATATAACTATTAGACCAGAATACGTAAAAAAAAATTCAGACCAGCATACTTTTCACCTGTTCTTGGTCTAATAAAGTTATATTCAAATTTAGGGGCTGTTATTTCTTCTGTTTGAGGGGTGGCAATCAATTGGACGTTATGGGTTCGATAAAATATACATTGAGTAATACTGCCTATACAAGAAAATTATTGAGCAACAAATATGTTGGTCTGAATTTTTTTTTACGTATTGTCCGTGGATGAAGCTCATAATGTCTATATTTGAGCTAATGTCCTTTTGTTTAAGATGTGAGCGATGAACCATAAGAAGGAATGTACCTATGTACTCCCTAATTTTCCCATTTGCTTGTTTAAATGCATAATTAATATTTTCCGGCCATCTACATATTTTGTTTGCTCTTTGAGCGTTTGCTAGCAACGCCGTTGCTAATTTCACACAAGTCAACATTGTCTTCTTCCATCTCCGCATCTTGCCTTTGATATAAGCGTACCGAAGTCATGTTGTTAAACATTTTAGATGTCGGTTGAAACTCATAACAATTGTTAGAATGGTTTACATACTGATTTGCTGACAAAAGTCAATTTAAAGTTGTCGGTTTACTAATTTATTTCGCGATTTTGTTTTTATTGTTTAAACTTTGGGAGAATATTTCTTCACAACTCGCACTGAATGTGAAATGTGGAACATGATAAGTGAAATATTCAGTTCATTATTAAAATCTCTAATTTTCCAAGTTCATATAGAATGAGTCTATGTCGTCTTTTTCAGGTAGTTTTTTCAAGGTGTTTCAAAAACTCGCCATTGATCATCAATTTTTTGTAATGTTAGGTAAGTCATTTGCACACATATGCGAGGTACGGCTTGCATTAGTGGAATAAAGGCTGTCATATTTTTATATTATCTTTTCTTAACATCGATAAGTTGCTCAAAACTAGATCTTCAAAGTTATATCGCTTCTTAATTTCATTGCAAGCGCTCATGAGAAACCTCCTTGATCTTTCAAAATGTCTTCTTTTTCATTATCATTTAAAAAGTTTGAATAGTTTGTAGGACATCAATACCTAAGTATATGCGATTGTTGGGTAAAAATTTGGAACTATTTGCAGGATCAATTTCGTTGATGTTCGTCCTGTTGGCGAGACTTGGATGCAGCCCCAGCATGGTTCGACTCGTCAGATCGTACCTGCTGGGGCGTTCCTTTACCGTGAGGGTCGGGACGACTTATTCATCCGTTCGTCCGATCGGCGCTGGAGTTCCATAGGGGTCCCTTTTGGGCCCGGAGCTGTTTATAATCTATACTTGTGACATCCCGAGGCACCCGGCCGTCAAGTACGGGCCATATACGCCGGACGACACGGCAGTCTACGTCACCGACAGGAATGAAAATATATTAATTCGCCAAATTCAGGCTTCATTGGATAACATTGTCTCATGGGGCTGAGACTTGGAAACTGCGGGTTAACCCTAGCAAGTCAGTCGCTGTCCGTTTCGCGCGACGGAGGACGGTTCCGGCTGATAGGATTGAAGTCGACGGCACTGTAGTTCCTCTGGGCGGACCGGGTTAAATACCTGGGCTCGTCCTTGATCGCCGCCTAACATTCCAATCGCATGTTAAAGAGGTCAAGGGTCGAATTCAGGCTGCAAAGATCCAGTTGATGCCACTACTAGCTAGACGGAGTAGGTTAAACATCAAATCCAAGCTACTACTCTATACTGCATGTCTGAGACCGATCCTGACATATGGGGCGCTCGCCCTCTGTACCATGGCCAAGTCGCACCTCGCCACCATAGAGGTTCTGCAGAACCGCATGCTGCGCCTCGTTGTGGGGGCCCCATGGATGGTGAGGAACCAACAACTTCGCGACGATCTCGAAAATCCATCTCTTCAAGACAAGCTTCTTGAATTAGCTGCCCGGTCATGGCTGAGGGCGGGCGAATCTTCGAACCCCCTTCTGGCCCAAGTGGAGCCCCATGATAAGCCGCCTCCTAAAGTCGGGCCGTTGGATCGGGACTGCGTTGAACTGTCCGCCGTGCGGACCGCCGGAACCAAGAGAAAAGCAAAATCGGGCACGTCTTAGCTTGTGCCCCTACCCTATCGTGCCTTAACCCGGGATATTTTGCGATTTAAGTCGCGCCTTCGACTGCGTCGATCATAATATTTTTCTCGCTAAATTAAACAAGTACGGAATTCGCGGAGTTATAGCACAATGGTTCGAATCGTATTTGCGTGACGGTTCAATTTGTTGAAATACAATGCAGTAATAGTAAGTATGTTAATAAAGTAAGATCTCCTGTGTTGCCAATGGAAAGGGTGTAGCCAGGTAGTGTTTTGGCCCTCTAGTCTTTCTCCTCTTCATAAATGATATTGCGGATTTTTTAGCCGATTACAACATAACTATGTATTCTGATGACATTAGCGGTGTAGTATCTATATCTACCACTCACCAGACAGAAAATAGATCAAATGCTTTGTTGCATGATATGGCTACATGGTTTTCTAATAACAAGTTTAAACAAATTACATGATTTTTCATACAATTCAAAACAAGAAGGAATATTATTTACACATTCACGTACAAAATGAGGAGATAAGTCGTGTCCGAGAAATAAATTTTTTAGGTTTGTTATGGACGAAAACTCTCTTGGAACTTGCATTGTGAAAAAACGCACATAGATTGAATAGTTACTGTTACCAGATACGCACTTAAAAACTATAATCGAATTTAGTTCTCTGCTTTCATTTTATTATGGAAATGTGCACACCACACTGTCATACGGCATCACGGTTTCGGGAGGATCGCCTGCTAGCAGGACTGTATTTTTGCCTCAGAAACGCATATCCGATGTATGCTGGAGTTCACTGCACAGAGTCTTGCAGGCCTTATTTCAAAAGGTGGAATATTTTACCTATGCCTGCATACACATATACGAACTTTTAAATTACGTTTATGCGAACCGAGTAATTTTCAACGCAACGAGCAATTTCACGCACATAACACTAGGTCAAAGCAAAATTTCTGTGTCCTAAAACATTCTCTGAATATTACCAAAAATTCCCCAATGTTTGGGTTTGAAACTTTTTAATGCCTTGCTCAGAATATCAAAATATAATTCAATTAACATCTTTAAACGGCAATATTAAAAGCTTTTTACTGTCATCTTGTATATTCATCGAGGAGTACTTGAGTTATGTACTATATGTAGACAACCTATGTAATGTGTGTAACCTAATTTTTATTTGTTATTTCGACTCTCCCTCACATTTTTTGTAAGTACACAGGATTAAATATATATTTTAACATTATCAGGTTTTCCCGGAGTTTCTTTTCAAGTTAGTATTATCGGTCGAAACAAGATGGTCCCTCGCTTTTGGCGTCCCTCAGTTGTTCAACGCCCTCCGTATTATGGCGCCACGTGTCCAATAGCACAGCCTTCTGCATGGGTAAGGTAATATCTGTCGGTCAGTTGCAGCTCCTCTATGCTCCTTCCCATTCTCTTGGTATTTCCCCGTGGCCCCGATAACTATGGGGACCACTACTACTTTCTCCATGCTCCACATATCCTTTATCTCGTCCGCCAATGGCATATATTTGTTAATTTTTTCCGTGATTGTTTTGGTCACATTAGCGGCCAACGGGATGGCGATGTCAACCAGATACGTTGTTTTGGTATTTTTCAGCGTCAGCACAATATCGGGTATGTTGTTGGGAATAGGTTTATCCGTTATAATTTTCCTATTCCAATAGATGCGTGCACTGTCATCCTCACACACCAACGGTGGCTCATACTCATAATAAGGTGTTATTTCGTTTAATTGTCGATGACGCTTTCTTAATTCTTGGTGGGCAATTTTGGCTACCGGATTATGTCTTTCTAGGTACTGTTTGGGGGCCATTACTGAGCAGCTAGAAAGTAGGTGATCTAGCGTCTATTCTTTTTGTCCACACATCCGGCATTTGATATCTGCTACCTGATCTTGCAGTATCCTCTTCCGGTACGCTCTAGTTGCCATTACCTGGTCTTGGATTGCTGCCACAAATCCCTCAGTTTCCGGAAACAGGTTACCATTCCTTAGCCACGACTGCGACGACACCGTATCAATATGGTCTTCTTCAATTGTTATTATATATCTTCCATGTAGCGCCTTAGATTTCCATCGCGTTTTTAACTCCTCGTCCGTGGGTGCTGTTAGATGGAGATCATTCTTGGCCAGTTGTAGGGGCGTTGCGTTTTTGTCCGCACCCACAATGGCCATGTGCAGTCGACTAGTTTTCTTTTTCTCTGTGAAAGTACCCCCTTAACTTATGGATCTGTTTTGACATGATGTTACTGCACTGGGATACCTCTTCCTCCAGTTTGCGGGCAGATGGAATCTTTCAATGAGCTGCCGTGGATGGTGTGCGCGATGTTTTGTGAACATTACTCTCGTCCTAATGTCTAAGTTTGTCAGATCGGTGTCAGTCCATTTATTACCCATAACTGTAGTAAAGAACACCATTCGCGTAAGCGCTTACTGCTCTTGCTAGTTTTGGCGCTCAGCTTTGTCTTAGCAGTGTGTTTTAACCTTTACTGGTATTCCTCCTGCAGCTGTTCTTTGGCAATTACGTGATCTATCCCACGCGCCTGCTGGTATCCAAGGTACTTATACCTTTCCTGTTCCTCCATACCCATGATTCTTTCTCCCTGGGTCACCACCTCGTATCCCTCATGCTTCTCCCATTTGCCTCCTCTCATAGAGCCTATCCGACACTTATGCATCCCAAACTCCATTTCGATATCTTTACTGAATCGTTCAACACATTTTAATAGGTGGTCCATGTGTTGCTGAGTGGACGCGTACAGGAATGTACCATAAGTGGCATAGTTTGGTCTTTGTGGACGGGATTACATATTATTATTATTATTATTATAACCACCCAACAACCACATAATCGGCATGCCATTATCCTATGCCGTCCGTAACAAGACAAAAGTGCCCGGTCCTGCACTAGAACGATAATGGGACCTTAGTAGTAGTAGTATTACTGGGCTGCGTTCCGATTTAACGCCGAGCGTTGTCCGGACGTAAAAATTTGATACTAAAACGTTCGTATTTATCGGATGTTCACCCAAGTTAAAACTTAACGCCGTTCAGAAAAGGCATCCAGATAACGTCCGGATGACAACTTCTTACCCAAGTTTAAAGTTGGACGAAAATAATCTGACATGCGCATTCGTGGTTGTATTATTTTAAGTCATGCGGTAGGGTGGTTGTAGGTTATGCGTGTTGTTGTTATTGTGGCAATTTTATGGTCAGATCATTAACAGGCAAGACAATAGTAAAATGATGTAGAAAGGCGCTATCTGCTCTTGTGCTCCAAATTGTTAGTGAATCGACATAATATTTACATTTTTATCTATTTTTACCTGACTGTTCTCATAAATGGAGGGAAATATAGTAGAAGATTGTGAACAATATCAACCTGTGCTAGATCCAAATGGCGGATTTATATTTAATGGAGAGTTAGTATTATTACAACATATACAGAGTAAGTTATTTTCAATACAGTATAAATAGTTACAAAGATAGCTATGTGCATAATTGAAAATTATAGCTGGGACTTTATTGTACGCGGATGCATCACTTGTAAAAAGTAAATCAGACACATCTCTTGAATCTGAAGTTAATGGTAAGAGTACCACAAGTGGCAATTGTAACCTTATATAAAAGTAGTTGGTCCCGGGATGAAATTTTGCAGTTGATAAATTTATATGAACAATACAAGCAACAATTCAAATCTACTACTATAAAAAATGAAAAAGTATGGCAGAATATTAGTATGAAATTGATAACACACACGACAGATCAGTGTCGTAATAAATTTAAATATTTACGTGCAAAATATATTGAGAAAAAGGATAACATGGGTGATAGGCAAACAGGGCTAAGCCAATAAAGTTCGAATATTTTGACGAGATGGATAGGATTCTTGGGAAAGATCCTAACATTATTCCAATCGCTGTCGCTTCTTCAAGTAAAGGAGCTGACAATATAAAAGATGCGCCCATTCCTCAAAGCTTAGAAACATTACCAAAGGAACAAGAAAAGGTTTCCGAGAAAGAGCAATGTGTACCCAAAAAAAATAAAAAAATGGAACAGGTTGAAGTGTACAAAACTGTAGCACAAATGCGGGAAGAAGGAAAAAACCAGCGTCATAAAGAAAAAATTGCAATGCAAAGGGGAGCTTGTCACTGTTTTAAAAGACATTGTTAACATCTTGAAGAGTGAAAAATAATCAAATTTATGATTATGAACAATGTAGAAATGAGTTTATTTTTCATATTTTCAATATAAAGAGTTACAAAGATTTAGAAATTTACGGTGAGCATACATTTAGTTTTTTACTCCACTTTGTTATTTTTATTTTAAAGAATAATAAAAGTTTGTTACAAAAATTCATGAGGGACAAATTACAATTTCATTGTGCTATATTCAACTTTTCTTTATTTTTAGGTTTATTTGTTAAGAAAGCCCATCCTAAAGGATCAGCTTGCAATTTTCTACATATTGTTAGAAATCAAGGAAAATGTAATGCTTCTTATAAAGCTCATCAATGCCTAGGCTATGTTCAGGAAAGGTACCATTTTTTATTCAATTTAGTATAAATTGTATATGTAATGCAAACCTTTTAGTGAATCGTTTGGTAGGAAAAGATGTTCGAAATGTACATAAGGGCCATGAAGAATAATATATAGTATTATCACACATTGTAGTTCTGATTAAAGTTTTAATTTAAATGAAGTATGTTTATTTTTACAGAATGTTTTTTTTTAATTTTAAGAAATAAAAGCTCGTTAAGAAAATAAAGGATTCTTTTATTATATGAAAATGATAGTAGCAGGTACATACAAATAGATACTTTATAGATTAAAAACTATAAATTGGCAGCCAGATAATCTCGTCTGATATGTCCCTCATTTTGTTGCTCTTCTCGTTCAGCAACATGTTCACCATTATTGACAATTGCGAAGCCTTCGTTCACATATTCTCCAAATACATCATCTGGTTGCATAAGACAGATATTATGTAAAGTACATGCTGCAATTATTGTACTTGGTATTAAATCTACCCTATTCATGTCCAGATACTTTAATCTACGAAATCTACCAAAAAGAAGGGCAAATGATCGTTCAATTACTTGTCGTGTCCTGGCGTGTATTGTATTGAATTGTATTTGTCGTTCGCGTCAGACGACCTCTGTCAATATAAGGTGTTATACACCAACCTGCTATTGGTATGCTTTATCGCCGATAATATATTCATCATACCCAAAGTAGTTTTGCCTTTCCGTTATAAATTTATGATATATATCTGAATTTCGAAATATTCTAATATCAGACACAGAACTTGGATAACCTGCAAAGCAATCCGTAAACATTAAATTTGGAGAACAAATGGCCTGCAAAGTGATGCCATAGAAGCATTTCCGGTTAATATATGCCTGAGGGTTGTCATGTGGTGCTTTGATAGGTACATATGTTCCATCAATAGCTCCAATAACTCCTGGTAATCCCATATTCTGAAATTCTGCCTTTATTTGTTCTCGATCTCCTACTGTTGGCCATTTAATTTACCTCTGGAGCTATTTCATTAAGTGCGCGCACAACTCGATAGAAACATGTGCTTAAAGATGACTTGCCCATGTTGAAACGGTTACCTACAGATCTGTTTACAAAAATTTATTATGAACTATTCACAATGCTTGATTTAAACTTTTACCTGTAACTATCTGGAGTTGCTAATAACCAGAGAACAGATAATATTTGTCGATCAACTGGGATCCTGTTCCTACCACGTAAGCCTTCATTTCTTTCTAATGAAGGGGTTAACCTTTGCAATAAATTAAAAAATGTTTCTCTTGATATCCTAAAGTTTTCTTGAAATTCTTTATTTGTGAAATTTTCTACAGTAATTTCCACAAAATTCTCAATTCTGGAAGGTATTCTGAGATTTGCTGGATTAGGCAGGAAAAATTCCATTTCTATTTCTTCTTCTTCACTGGAACTGCTACTTTCATCCAATTCTAATATATTTAACAAATCATCCATTTCATTTATAATTACACTTTACGTACTGTCAAAATAATTTCTAATTTTGTTTTGAGTTAGGTTGTTATGTTATACCGGCAACACCCTGACCGTTCAGATTTGTTGGGTAATTTAGAACATCTGGATGTCAACCAATTTACACCCCGGTAATAAAGATCTTCTAAATCGGAACGCGGCCCTGCAGCCAGTCCCAAGCCTAGTGAAATGCGAGGGGAAGGTGGCCGACGCTTCGCAGTACGTATCTATCACGAAAAATTGAAAAATCGCGAATATCTCCAAAACCTTTGGAGATAGACACAATGACACTCGTATAAAATCGAAAGAAAATTAAATTTTACATCCATTTATGTAAAAATTGCTATACCATTCAATTTAAAAAAATTAAGTTATTCATGATTTTAGAGTTTGAAAATTACAGAGCTCTATTTAATAATTCTGTAATTTAAACGCAACAATTTGAAAGTAAAAGACGTGTGCTGTTTCATGAATAAGCGAAAACTGAAAACCGCATCTTTCTAGCTTTCGTATTTTCGGAGAACCAACACCGCAGACATTGCAAATGTCATTTTTTCGGAAAAACGTCATGTAATTCGGAAACGGTACAACTTAGCCCCAATGTATGCCTAACGTATTATTATTTAAATTTAACAAGGAATCCAACAAGACATAATATACAGGATATTCCATTTAAAATCTGATGCGAGTATTTGGTTGTAGTGATTTTTCAATAGATGTCAGGTAGTGTCCCTGGCGGTGCATTAAATCAAATTTTGAAACGTCGACTAATGATGTAAAATAGGCACATTAAAACAAAGAAAATTTGCACTTTTATTAAATTATCGTAGGGGAGACCGGGGCAAATCGTGACATTTTGGGTTCGCGAATTTTTCCTGATTAGACTGTCATAAACAAAAAAAACAAATACTATCGGTTTTCAATGGTTCAACCCTTTAGTTTATGAAAAAAAATTTGGGTGTCTTTTCTGTCATGTTTGTCTTAGATAGAACGTGAAATATCTGACCAGGTCTCGTGTCACGAATTACCCCGATACCGGGGTAAATCGTGACAGAGCTCGGTGCAATTCGTGACACTGTATTTAAACAATTGTTATACCCAAATCTAGCATGTTTCAATGGCTTCATAAATTCTATCAAATACTTGCAACAGCAATGTACTGGAAAAAAAATTTTATTGACCGAATGTTACATAAATCAAAATGAAAAGAACAAAAAAATGATCCAGGAGTACTTCAGTCATCATCAGAACTGTTGCGGACCACTTTTCTTGGGCGCCCACGTTGTTTCCGAACTGGCTGATTTGGGGAAGACTCCTTCCTTACATTCTTCTTGGTTTTTTTGGTTTTTTGTTTTTTTGTTTTTCCTCTTCTACCAGTGCGTTCATTTCAGTGACGTCAGTCAGAATTGCAGTCTTTCTGCGTTTTCGACCTTTTTTGGTTAGTACTTTCCTTTCACCTGCTTTTGGATCGAATGGATTGGAGAACTTGGGCGAGGGGAATGTCATCGTCGATCAGGTTCGACCCTGAGGCTTCGGACACATTTCTTTCGGTTGACGCCCTTGGCCGTGATTGTTCTTCTCCGCCCCATGCTCTATCACTGACCTGACCGGGCAAGAAATCAATTTCACTGAAAACGTCCGGATTCAGGGGAAAGATTCCTGCCGCTCGAAATCCAGATGTTATGTTTGAATTTGTTGCAGCCAAGGGCAATGCAGTGGTGGCGATCGAAGGGGTGTCATATATTGTCATCGTCTTTCCAGGATTGTTTAACATCCAAAAATCGCAATGTTGATTGTAAGATTTTTTCAATGGTCCGAAAACACTCCTATCTAGGGGCTGTAGTTTATGTGAACAGTGTGGCGGCAATGACAAAACTGTAATATGGTGCTGTTGACAAAACTGCAGAGCATCAATAGAGATATGAGATTGATGATTGTCCAAAATGAGAAGCACAGGATTTGTCGCTGTAGCCTGATAGTGGTTTTGGAAGTGTCTCAAAAACAACAAAAAATCAGAAGCAATCATCCAGCCACTTTTGTTCGCGGATCCGGCGCTGCCGATGGGTGCGTTAGACAAAAAATGAGGTTTGAAGTTTTTTCGTGGAAAGACGAAAAATGGTGCCACAAAATTTCCTTGCGCTGATACAGCCAACGCCATTGTCACAAGAGTTCCTCTTTCTGCGGAGGTGATCCGTCCAATCTGCTTAAAACCCTTGCGGCTCGCAATTTTACAGGGAGTCTGTACGGTGGTAAGTCCAGTTTCGTCCATATTGTAGATGGATCGTGCAGGATAGGCTATTCGATTGTACGTGGTTTGCAGATTTGTGAAAAATTCATTGACAGTCACTCGATTAAAAGCGGAGGCTCGAGCAAGACTTGTAGGTTGGGGCTTACGTATGGACAAATTATGGTGCCGTTTCAAAAAATTTGAGAACCAATCTTCTCCAGCAAGTTCTTGCTTCGTCCAACAATTTGGCATGTCCAAGTCCAGTTATCTCGCATAATCGAAGGCCAATTTTCGAATTTCCTTCGGCGAAAGTCCGAAATAAATGTCAGATGCTTCCAGATTAACCAACGCTTGTTTCTGATCTTCATTGAATACCTGAGAATAGGTTTAGAAATTATGTCATTTCTTTTTTTTTATATTCAGTAGTGGCAAGTGTCGCGTTCATGTTGTCTATGTTTTGTTTTGTGAGATTGTATGCTTTGTTAAGTTCTGTTTTTATGTTCACTTCGTTATGTTTTGTCATGTAAAAAATTACCTGGTCGAGTAATTGTCACATTTTCCGAATCAGTAGCCTCGCAGTGACGGTGTAGTGACATTCGCCCAACACCAAACACTTTCGCGGCGTTTCTTACGGACAAACCATCATTTACTACTGCGAGAATGGCATTTTTTAATTTGTCTGCATCCACAGCAGCGGTCTTCCGCACATAATTTCGCACAATTGCAATCTAAAAATGATAAATATTGAATTAAAATCAGAATTGACGGAAAGCAATTTGTCACGAAATACCCCGGGTGTTCATGTCACGAAATGCCCCAGCGTTATATGTCATGTTTACATTTGCAAAACATACACATATCATCATAGATAAGAAATATTAATAGATGTTAAGGTCCTATATTACCGATGTCGACAAAAGTAAAGATACGAGACCTATGAACTTCAGCGCTCGCGGCGTCGGTCCGCCAGTACTAGTTTCTTATCGCGGGAAATTTAATTCAGATATTATTCCAGAAATTGGTTTATTTTTGTTTCAAGTCAAATTAATTTACAATTTCTTTCCACAATTATTTCATTTGAAATTGTTTTGTGTTCAAATTGAGTAGATTGTAACCATTCGTTATTCCCACATAATGGAATACTACTCAATGTGCATTTAAAACATACAAACAAAATAAAATACAGAAAGAAAATGCAAATCTCATTAACTTGAAAATAAACCTAAAATGTATTTACAATGTTCACTACTGTCTAATATACGCATAGTAAATTATAGAAAACAGAAAAACATATGTAGTTGTAATGTTTATTATCGCCTTTTTCTATGTGTTACATAATAATTGTAAGCCATTGTGGTTCACTACAAGAAGACCCTTTTAAAATATTATTCACATTTTTACACCATACATTACACATAAATATAATAGTATAGTTAACAATGTAGTCATAAACTCGATGTGTTTTACATGAAAAAACAGAGGTTACTCGTGCAGTTATAATTTCTTTTAAGATTCGAGATATATGCATTTCGTTTGCAACTTGTGGCAATGATGCAACTATTATGTGCAATATCTGTCTAAACAGGAAAGAAAAGTATGTGGAAGGCAGGCATAGCGCATGAGATGAATATTTCCTGGCTTCTACAATGGAGTGGATTCCGTCTTCTGTGACTGTCAATTCTGCTTTGCATATTCTACAATTTTTTAGGCGCTTCAGCAGTTTCCTGGCAACGAAACCTGCCACATACGTCTTTGAAGCCACGTCTTTGAAGGAATGCTTATAGCATCACTTCCAGAATCTTCATTTTCTGCTTCCAGAAAAAATTTAAACGTATTTAAGCAATGGGTGTTGTCTTCTTCACAATTCATGAACTGCGATTGTGGTGACATAAAATTAAATGGCGCCAAATTTAAATCATTCAAATCTCTCTTCAACACTCCCACTAGAAAATTATTGAATTAATCCCATTTTACTTATGCATGAACAGTGTTTAGTATTCGCCAATTCTTTTGTAAATACTTCTGCCACCATTTCTTCAGTTTTAACAAATTTCACATTTATTGCACTCTCGTTTATCTTTTCCCGAATAAAATGGTGTCTCAAGTCAATGTGCTTCGAACGCGAATGGTACATGATTAAGTGATTAAGTCCACCGCACTTTTATTGTCATAATAAGTTGTCATAGCCGGTAAATTGAAGCAATTCTTGTTGAAGATTTCGTAACCAGGTTGCTTGTTGGGTTGTTGCAGATATTGCCATCTATTCAGCCTCCGCAGTAAACAGTGTTACCGTAGGCTGACGTTTTGTACACCAACCAATCGGACCTCCTTGGGATATGAACACATATCCAGATGTTGATTATCTAGGTCGTTTCCCCAATCTGCGTCGCAATATCCACGTAAATTTTCTTCATCTTTAGAATATACTATCTTTTATTAAGTAAAGAAGATACTAAAAAGTACCGGGAAGGCAAGTATTATTTAAAATTTGAAATGATTTTTTCTTAATAAATTTGTTTATAGAAGCTGTGTTACGTCATGCCAGATCAACAAATATTGAAACTACCACATTTGAAAATGAAGAACATACTCAATGTGAAGAAGATATTACAATTAGCTGTGGAGGAATGTGATCAACAAAAGAAACATAACCGCTAATTAGTGCTTACGAAGCCTTTCAAGATGAATTTGAGCATGCGAAAAAAACGAAAAGACGTGTGACAAAATATTGCCAACCAATTATCAAGTTTAGGGATTGCACTAACAGCTGAAAAACCGTGAAATAATATGGCGAAATTTGATTCGCACATATAAATCTATTAAAGACAATAAACAAATGACTGGTTGTGGAAGTATCCGGTTTAGTTCAGATCTAGATGGCAATACTAATAGCAGCACCTCCAGCAAAAGTACTGACCAAGCAAGTGTTCGTATGATTGATGAGAATTCTGAACCAGAAAAATCAGATCAAGAACAGCATCAAACTGCAAAGACACGTAAACAAAATATTTCTAGTGAGTTAAAAGTATTAAAATTAAATTATTTCAAGAATAAAGAAGAAAGTAAAGCAGCAGAAGAAGAAAGAAGAGCGCAACGACTAAAGTTACAAAAACGAATGCTTGCATTAGAAGAAAGAAAAGTTGCTTTATTAGAAAGAATGTCCATACATTCTTTCTAATGAAGCAACTTTTCTTTCTCAGTACCATTACTGACAAGTAATATGTAAAGTAAATAAATATTTTTGTTTTCATGATGTTGCTTTATTTTCAAAAATAGAAGTGGGTACAGGTACAAGATTCAAAAAGCTAATACATCTGATTAAAAATTTCATTCCGCGTGGTGTTGTTTTCTCATACTGAATCATCTTCTACCGTTATGCTATCTATGTCGGGTACATTTTCTTCTAATAAAAATTCTTCTCCACTATCGTCCCATAACAAACATACATTATGTAAAACAACTGTAGACACCATGCACTGACTAGTAAAATCAATATTGTTACAATTAAAGAAAATTAACCTTCTAAATCGTACTTTAAGAAGGCTGAAAGCATGTTCGACCACTATTCTAATGCATGATAATGTAAAATTAAAATGTTTTTGTTCTGGAGTGAGGTGGCCATTGTCCTTAAAAGGAGGAACTATCCACCGTATGGAGGCAGGATAAGCATTATCTCCTAGTAAAAAAATAATTACTAAAGAAATTATTATCTGTACTAGCGTTCTTGTATAATTTAGATTTCTTTAAAAGTCTTGCGTCATGAATACTGCCTGGTGCACCACAATGTATGTTCATAAAAAGTTTGTTGTTTCTAACAACACCTTGCAATAAAACACTGTGATATCCCTTTCTGTTATAGTAATCTTCCTGATTATTTTTTGGTCTACTTATCTGTATATGACTATCACCTATACAGCCAATAACAACTGGAAATCTCTTTTTCCTTGAAATTGTTTGGTACATACATTTTGCAGGCCATTTGATATATTTGTTGCTGTTATTTTTCAAATGCTGGGTAATTAATTTAATTGTGGTATGACTTGCACTGACCGTTACGTTAAATCTATCAGCGATCTGGCAAAAAGTCTCTGTGTTGGCCAAATACCATAAAGTCATTAGGATGCTCTTTAGCGACTTTATAGATCTCTCTATTCACCTAATTGAAAGAAACTAGAAAGGTTATTTTGACAGATATTAACATGCATTTAGTAAAAATTAGTTTAAGTGAAATTAACTCAGCAAGAATTCTTACACCAACGAACGCTACCGATATATCAAGAAAAACATCAACTGCTCATTATCTATAAACAACATAACATCACGTATTCCTGGTTGACAGTGTTCATTATACATACATCACACAGCTAAATCGTTCATATTGTATTCTTACTGTAAATTTACCATCCTTATCCCGTGTAGTAGTTTCTGTAAATATGTTTCGCAATAACTTTCCTCAGGAGTTAGACTGACCCACGCATATAAGTTCCCAAAAAATACCTTAAAATGCCTAAAAGTAGATTTATGTTTCTTGATTCATTGAATAAAGGATCGGCAAGGGTGATATTTGATGGTACTTTTATCAAGTGTTTGCCAAATGAATTTGATGGCATGTTAGTTATTATGCTTGGTAATACTAAACAGCTGATTTGAGTTTTGAAGTAAACGGATAGTGATTTGAACTTTATATTTGATAGAGGTTACACCATTACTTATTCCAGTGACATTCATTTCGATTGGCTGCTTTTCTAAATTTAAAAATCTGCACATTGACTCTGTAATAAAATTGGATTTTGATGCTGAATCTAGCAAGGTTCTTAGTTCTTTGTATGTTCCTTGATTGTTTTGTACGTGTGCAAGAGCTGTTGACAGCAAGATTTGAACATTCGTATTTACCGATGAGCATGTAACAGTAGGTGTGTCAACATTTTCGCCCGTACTCACTTCCTTAACGGTTTCTTTGTGCAACAATGGATGATGTTTTTTGTGATATTCTTTTGCATGTTGATTTAGATAAACAATTTTGAATGAAATGTCACTTACTTAGGCAATTAATGCAAAGTTTAAGTTCCCTGGGTTTTTCATTTCGATGAGTATCGTTTAGCTTAATAAATTCTTGGCAGATATGAATACTGTGTTCTTTATCACAAAATGGGTATCATTTTAATGTAGTGAATGTTTTTAATGGCTTAGGGTTAAATTGTTTGCGTTCTACCTCTATTTTTCTTCTTGAAATTGTTTCTAGCGTATTTTGTCGTTTATTTAAAAATTCTATCTGCATTGCTATTTGCTATCTGCATCTGAACTCAATATAAGTTCTCATTCTTTGTTCGTTGTAAAATCTAATTTACTTGCTATGATAGGTACGATTAAGGCATTCCATTCATATATAGGTTGCTAATGCTTTCAAACACTGAATGTGATTTTCGGTTTGATCGATTAACTGTCTTAAACTTGAATGTGACTCTTTGGTAATTTTAAGAATTTCTAACAGATTTTGTACGTGATCAGTTATTATACATCGGCAGCAAATGCATCATAAAATTCGCGCGATAATGTAAAAGTTCCATCAAATGTGGGCAATGTAATGGTTGGAAGTTTTACGTGCATGTGTGGGTCGCGTGACATTTGGTTAGAATTTGGATAAGTTAATACGTTTGTGTCGCCACTAGATTCTGTGTCTTTCACAGTAGGACTGGAATAACATAAATCTAAATGTCTGCAAAGAACGAAATTTTCAAGAAAATTGGCATTTTCATGTTTACGCGGCAGTAAGGAATGATAGGGTGGTAGTGGCATTACGTATTTATCATATTTTAAGCGGGCTGAATGAATTAACACAACGTTATTTAAAAAAAACTACTAAAATAAAATTCCTAAATAAAACCGAACCTGGTGCACCTACTTCGATCAGCGAACCAGCTCCAAAAGAACAGGTCCGGTCCAGAGCAGCCATCCCTATTAAAGAACAAATGGGTACCAATTTTTGGAATAATTATCCACCACCCTTTTAAGCATTAAACCAATTTAAAAATGTAAAAAATGAAGTTGTGTGCTTACAGGTAGCCATATTAGTTTTGATTTGACGACATACGTTTTGATTTGACGACATACGTTTTGATTTGACAGCGTCTTGGACAACCTTATTCAGTGAATTTTGTTTGCCGTTTGTATTTATTGGTTAAGTTATGTCCCATTAACATAAAAATTCATAGAATGTTGTTTGTATTATTGTTTATACCACATCAAAATACACAACATAAATAGAATGTTTTATTTTATGGTTTTGTATTTATTTTCAGGAAAACATACATAGATATATACATGCATGTTGTAATATATTTACAAATATTTACAGAGGCATGGTTACAACAAATTAAAAATCATATTTATGATCATAATAGCACGATTAATTAATGACCAATAGGAAAATGACGATGAGGTCGATGTTAAATTAATAATAAATTCTTTGGGTTCATCTTGCATTTCATCCAACCGCCACATATCTTCCTACAACTGAAATGGGTAAAATTAAAACCATTTTGCTAAATACTACATTATATAATTATTATACCTTTGATAACATGTTTAACATATTTTTGCCAATTCTCTACAGAAACATTTTCATATCCTTGCTGAATAAGCAGAGGTATATTTTGCACTTTAAATTGCCTGATGCAATCTTTAACCATCGCTCATACTATTTCAATGAGATTTAAAGTGCAGTGGTATGGCGGCAATCTTCAAACGGTATACTTCAGTTGAGCATCACGTTTATCGGTTACATATTTATTGTATTTGCTTTTTTGTTGTGCTACAATTTCAAGTAAGTCGCGTTTCAATAAGCCAATAATATATAATATAACAAAAATATTTTTCTGTGTCAACCACTGTACAATATGTTCCTTTTTTCCAGCTCGTGGTAGGTATTTTTTTCTAATTTTCGGCTATGGTAGAGTGCATTGTCGAGAACTAGGACGGAATGAGCAGGTAAATTAGGTAAAAAATAGTTGAAAGATCAATCCTCAGATATTGCCGCACAAATTTCACCGTGAGCATCAAGAGTATTTTTTTATACATAAGAAATTATATTCAGTACCCAGAACAAAATCCTTTTCGTTGCTAGCATGAATTAAGGCATAACGTTGACCACGATCTTTTGGTGCTCTTAGACCAGTAAGTCTTGCAGAAATGCTTGTCTAGACGTAATTACTGTGCTATCAGTCCATGTTTTTGTTACAAAGTATTCAGTATTTACCAACGGTTCGTCAGTGAAAACAATGTTTCTCCCTTCACTACAATACCTCTTAATAGCAAGTAAATAATCATGTCGCCATCTTATAATATCATCACGGTCTATCAACATTACTTTCTTTCCAATTTTCTCGAATGTAAAACCAATGTCAAGTAAGAACCTGTAGAGTGTACTTTTCGAAAAATTGGGTAAACCTTCTTCGCTATTTACTGCAGCTAGTATCATGTCCACTAACAAGTGTCTGAATGTGTTCATCACATAACGGATGTCCCATTAAGACCGCCTATTTTAAAATTTGAAAAAAACGCACTACTTATGTGAAAAGTTAAATAAAAAAAAACACAAAATCAAGTTTGCTAACTTCTGTATTTAACTTTCTGATTTTTAATCGAAAAACAAGTTTCAAACAAAAACTACATACTTGATGGCGTAGAATCCGAATCTGCAATACAAAATGGGGGTTCCTATTTAAGATTTCAAAGTTGTCCCTCCTCTTACTCTGAGCGAGTTCGGCACCATTCAGTGAGCCCCCCTACATTATAACAAATCTTATTAAGATCTTTTTTTGATTTGATGCAGTGTTTTAGCGATATTCCGTTGTCTTAAGATAAAAAACTCACCCAGTATATTTACCTGTGTCGATAAAGTAATAATATTCTTCTACATCATCAGCGTCTGCAAGTGTTGAAGCCGTAGAAAAACAGTTCATAGACGTCGAAACCAGGTCACGTTTAAACAAAATTGCAGACCACGGACGGTGAAAAATTTAGTTCTAAACCCGTAAACGGTTGTTGTTGAGATTACGGCTCACTTTGAGGTTAGGTTTCGGGATTTATATTGACGTTTTAAGTAGCACAAAGTACGAACATATTGATAATTTTCATCTACGCTATTTACACCCTCTTTTTACACCGAGCAAGTAGAGCAGGTTCTAAGTTACTCTCGAAACATTATTCTTATCCAAATAAATAAAATAAGAGTTAAATTTGAGACAAAGAAACGCCCAAATTTAACACTTCATTGCTTGGAGTCAATAGAGCGGAAAAATAAACAAACCTGTTACAAATATGTATTTTATCTCGGGTTTATGAAAATTATAAAACAAATATGTGAATTTATAAAGCATAAGAGTTAAGCTCGGTCCTCTCTTGGATGTTGTGATGTTACGCCAACGCTGAGGATAGAGTATGTCGTGTGGCGTACACTCTGGTTGTTGCTCTATGTAAGCAAGATCTCGCGGACTCGATCGATTTCAACCCATTGGAGTGTGATATTTTTGTAGTTATCTCGTCCATATCTTCTAGTAGTTTGTAGTCTTGTAGCTTCCGACACCTGTAGCAAATACTTCTAAATTATCACTACTCGATACGTTACTTACGCCAACTATCGATACACCAAGCGCAGGATATCAATTTCGTCCAACAAGACTACCTCTGTTATCCTCCACTACAACCAAAGGTAATGTTGCATTTTGAGTACCATATTTAACGGATACGTTGATAATCTCGAAGAATAATATTTGACCGAAGTTAAGTGAGTAGATTGTTACTGAAAGTATTCTGACATTTTCCTTGACCGATTACAGAAAAAGCAACTCCCGATTCTACTTTCATTTTCACTGTTTTCTTGTTAATCATTATATTCATTGTAAATTTGCCGGTACACCATCTGTTTACACGTTGATTAACACGTTTTTGTAAATTTCTGAACTATCTCTACCCTCAGAGAAACACTGGTTTACTCCCTTGTGGATCGTCTTTTCCCCAATTCCTTTGTTTCTTTTTTTTGTGAAAGGGCTTACCCTTTCAATATATTCTTGTTTGTCATAAAATCATTTGTGTTTTTAAACGCACATGTCTCAGCTTAATATTCCGACTAATATGGAAAACGATTTCTTAACGTTGGACATCGCTAAATCCACTTCTTTTGGCCGTTGCCAATTTTTAGTATTTTTAGGCTTCTGTTGAACCTTATTTACGGCGCTAACATTAGAATATGCTTTGATCATGCGAAATTATGTGCTGCTACTTCATGGGCGTAACACATAACCTGCACTTTTTGGAAAGTGGTATTGTCTTCAACCAACAATCGTCTTTGAAGCGTGTCATCCCGTACACCACCTTCTACTTGATCACGCAGCATAGTATTCAATGAACTAGCAAACCTATATGTTTCAGCCAAATCCGCTTTATGTAGACGCAAATAGTTTTTCCGGCTTGTTGGTACCCACGGTAAAATCTAATCTCAACTCAATTTCGGATGTTCGCAGCACGCAATGATTTTGTAAGACGTCTATTATTACACTGTATTTCTTGTCCTTCACTTTTGCAGCAGTTAACAATGATCGTAAGATTTCATAGATAGCTGGACCACACACACTTAAGAAGATGTATTTTTTCCGTTCTTCATGAGTAGTAGCGATTGCGTTAAGAAGAAGACTTGGTAGGATTCTCATTCAGAGGATTCTGGTGCGTTAAACGGTTCTAACGTACTAAGTATAGCCATTGCAATAACTAACTATTCGGGTCTCCCCTGATGACGGCAGTAGACGAACTGCTGAAACGTCAAATTATCAAAATGCTACAAACGATGGAAACAGCCCAAAGTATAACTTGCGATTTTAAAATTGATTTCTCCACTTCGCCGAACTCGCACGATTTTACCAATTGTTTTAGATGTATTACGTACTCATCAAATGTTTACCCTGCCTTCTGTTGACATTTAAAAAACTTGTAGTGTTCCAGGAGCAAATTCCCTTTTGGTGCGCTGTATTTTCTCAGTTCTTCAAGAATGTCTTCTTTAATTTTTCTCTTCTTTG